>CAUYON010107621.1:0-36816 GCA_963573935.1 Arctocebus calabarensis
CCAACCAACAATGATGGCTACAACCCAAACAAAAATAGCCGGGCGTTGTGGCGGGCGCCTGTAGTCCCAGCTACTTGGGAGGCAGAGGCAGGAGACTCGCTTGAACCCAGGAATTGGAGGTTGCTGTGAGCTGTAATGCCACGACACTCTACCCAGGGCAACAGCTTGAGGCTCTGTCTCAAAAAAAAAAAAAAAAAAAAAAACTTCTATTTTCCCAAGGCACAATGGCATGTGTTAAATTTAGTTTTCTCTGAGTACAGAAAGAAAAGACTGAATGAGATGTTCAGATTTATCTTGTGGTAAATAATAAGTACAGAGTAGAGTCATGCAAAAACCACACATTGCACATATGATCATGTACAAACATTTTTGGCAGTTAAAACATATACTAAGGTACCAATGTACATTCACTTAAAATCTTCTGCTTTCAGTTTTTTAAACACATAGATCATAGAGAAATCAGAAGATATATTATACTACCTTACAAAATATGGCAGTGCAAAATATTGAGTCATGTGCATAGATGTAGTTCTCAGGACAAACTAAATTATTTCTTTTATCCAGCTCTCAAAAAGTTGTATGATAATAATTTCTTGGACATTGTCTCTGAAGCTAACACTGCAAAGTAAAATCAAATAAAGCTGAACTAAAAAAATTGTTCGCTTAAAAACCCTTGATAAGAAAAAAGTCACAGATGAATCCTAGAGCTTATTTGTATAGCCTCCACTTGAAAGAAATATGTAATTATTAGAGTGAACATTTACTCAGGAATTCAATGTCAAATAAAGCCATATTGTAAAAAAGCTTTTAAAATCAGTCTCCTCTTTAATAATATACACTCTCTAAATGTAATATAAAAAGCTATAAAGCTGTGCTGAGTTCATTTACTATATTCCAGGGAAGGGCTTAGCTCACAGTAGGTACAAATATAAATATGTGTTGAGTGAATATTTGTTAAGATGATAGACATTAAATGTGGCATTTGAAATAGCTTCAGAATCAATCATCTTGAGGGTTTGTTTTTTGGGGGAGCAGAGTCTGGCTACCTTACCCAAACTGTCCTCTAACTCATGGATTCCATAAATTCTCCTTTCTCAGCCTCTGCAGTAGCTGGGACTACAGTCACTGTCACCACCCTGAGGTATGTTCTTGAGGCATGTTTTAAAATAAAGTTGCCATGCAAATACCCTAGAAGTAATTTTCAAATAACCTTAATTATGATACCTTTAAAATATACATTTTTGTTGTTGTTGATGAGTAGGGAAACATCAAATTTATACTACTATTTCTAAATATTTATAAAATTAACATAATTTAATCTATTTGGATTAGACAGTTTAATCCATTTTTCCTATGTGATTATCAAGCCATTTCTAAGACCTTAATATGGTGATATTTCCTTAACAATACTAACTTTTTGGTTAACTCAGGGATTCTCAGACTACCAACTTATTTATAAATATATTTATTACTTGGTCAGGTAAGGCAATTGCCAATACATTGCCCACAAAAATAAGTTAATAATTTTATATGTAAATTTAATTTAACAAAAACCTAAAAGGATGGAAAAAAGAAAGAAAACAATAGGTAGAATTACATAATTAAGTACTGTTGTTTCCAAAGTTTTAACACATCCTTCCACCAGAGGGCAACATTTGCAAGACATTTAAATGATTTCTCAAGAGTATGTCCTCACAAAGAAATAGTATAAATAGTGAGTGACTAATTCTCACAGAAATTGGATTCAATTTTGACCAAAGTACATTACCTAACATTACTTTTTAATTCAACTTGTTAATATGTTGTTTCTCATTTATAAGTGAAATATGTTTGTAATTTCCCTTCATAACAATATATTTTCTCCAATTTCAATATGAGGTGTATCCAGATCAAGGAGAATGATTTTGAAATATTTCTTCTTTTTCTATTGTCTATAAGATTTGGCATGATCTGTTCTGAAACTCTCTTTTACTTTTATTTATATAATATTAGTTGTCTATTTTTTCAGACTTTGGAAAAAAAATAAGAAGTTAACTGATGACTTCATACTGCGCCTCAGAGTCAAAGCATTCTATGATAGACATTCTCTTATTTGACAATGTGAACATTACTTTCTTGGCATTATTATTAATATTGCTTAATATTTTGACGCATTAATTGTCTGTTTTCTTTTCTGAATGTATTTATCTTCGTTCATTCTTTACATGGTTTTTGTTTCTAGTCCTTATCTTAAACATTGTTATTGTTATTAAATTTTAAGCCTTTTAAATTCTGTGAAGGAAATAAGTGGTAACTGAATTAACATATGTATATGTAAAAATAAAAAATAATAATAATAAAAAGAAATAGTATGAACAAATACATATAAACCCATTACATTGATGTTGGGTAATACCTACATTTCAAAAAAAAATGGACTATGAATGCAATTATTTAACTAACTGTATATAAAACTAAATATTATGAGTAAAATGATAAGTTCACTCTTTATCAGAAGATAGAACTTTGAGAAAAGAACATATTCCTACATATTAATGGCTTTTCCCAGTGTATTTATTAGCCTTTTAGCACAAATATAATGGAAAGATCTTAAGGTGGGACTAAAAAAAGGAAAAGAGATTTTACATAGAATTTTACAAGTTGAAAGGATGATAGAGATTACTCACTACAAGCTTTAACTTGTGCCAATAGGGAAACTGAAGTTTGTTAATGTTAAATGACTGACTCAAGGTTGCAGGGATGATAATCACTAGAGCCAAGATCAAACCCAAGTCAACCGATTTCACATTCCAGCCTCTAAGCTGGTGACAGTCACGTGTGATCCTTGGATAAGCAGTCTTGAAACTTGTTAGAATTTCTGAAATCTAGAGCTCCATTCTAGACCTATTGAATTAGAATCTGTATTTTAATAAGATTTTTAACTGTGTGAAACTACTCTAAGCTCTGCTGTTCTCTCATCACAGATTGTGTGACTCCAGGCCATTCTTAAATTTCACTTCCCTCCTCAATACATGAAACAAACTTATTTTAGTTTAAATAATAATTTGGTGGAATAAAGGAGATCATTGTATAAGTCAAAGCTATTCATACATTGTTACATTTTCATACATTAGTTATAGTCAATGAAAGCTTCTCCTTTTATTGTTCACGGTGCTTGGGAAGAGGAACAATTCTTCCTCTAGAGGAAAAATTATTTAATGATGCAATTTAAGGCACTGTTAAAATTGAATGTAAGATATTAGGGGTAAAAGAGAAGGGTGTCTAGAGAAAAGAAGTCTTTTTTAAATATTGCTGAGTTAATACCATGCTATAACTACTAGTGTTTCTTTGCATAAGGACAAATTTTATAAATTTAGGATCACAAAAGTACATGTTCAGTGTTTTACAACTTGGAACTACACGTGAATAATATCTGCTGGGTTAGCAAATGGTGTCTGAATATGTGTCTCTTACATGAGGAGCAACTATTAATTTAAGGATAGACTACATGGCATTCTTCACTCTTATGTAGCCTGATAACAATTCTGGTACTTTTCCACATGCAATATTTTTCCTTGTTTATGACTTTGTTATAGCTATTTCCTCTGGCTGGGATGATATCTACCCACCACCATTCCTGGCCAAACTCCACTGGGTTGCCATCATCTTTAAAGGACTAAACTTCTTTCAAAGTATTAAGACATACAAGGAAATATTGCCTCTTGAAGTATTTTCCATACACTTTCCCTCCCAGCCTGGGTTATTAAACTTATTTAACTTCACCCATAGTTATTTGTAATTGTATTTATATATCTGTCTCCCATGTAGCTTGTGAGAGCTCTCAGGGGCATTCCCAGGCCTAGTGTAATTCTTGGCACTCAATGAATATCTTTAGAATGAATAAATCAATATTAGCAGTTATTCTGATTCAAGCACTCACTCTGTAATCAAGAGAATGAAAGAGAGACCAAGATGACATTCATTTCAATAAAGGTGAATATAATTATTTTACTCTACAAACAATGCTTTCAAGTTGGATTTATATCTGTTGATGTTCTCTCAGATATGCATAGTGAAGATTTAGCTATCATGTTTATTGGTGATTTAGATTTCTAGTCATTTGTGGTGAAACTTAAGCAGGGGTGCCTAGAAAAATCATTTTTATACCATTACCACAGCTTCACAGATATTTATTACAAGTCCATTTTTTTGTATAACTTCACAGAATTTCAAAATCATATATATCATGAAATAAATAAAATTTAATAAATTTAGTCACTAAAGATTTTATAAAACATATATATTTCAAAACAGCACCTAGATAAGTCAAAGTCCTAAGTAGTGTAAATATTTTGTTTGCAAGGAGGTAGATTAATAAGTTTTTTCCACTTCTTATTACTTCATCTTCATTGGAAATATATATTACTTGAGACATTCCAGAGCCTCAGAAAAATCAAATTTACTGTTTTATTGCAGATATATGTTCAATACATATTTATCAAAATAAGAGAATGATGTTCCATTATTCTTTCTTTATTAAAATTTATAATGAAATACAATTTAACAACTCTCAATTTTAATAACAGCAGATAACTACTTTTGACTTTTTTTCAGCTATTCATTCAGTGAGTACAATATCTGTTATATCATTTGAACTATTTAGAAAATATTTTTATGTGATTCTTTTTATAGTCTATTTTGATTTGCCATTCTGAGATTTGCTTCCAGGGACCCTAAGTAAAATATACTCCTCTTCTTGGCTTTAATGACCTTCAAGATTTTGACCTTGAGAATGTGGTTCAAGGCCAATCTAGTTTGTAAGCTTTTGCCTGAATAGCATCTGAGAGGTTTGTGATTCATGTGAAAGGCATTAATAATTCACATTAATTTAACATAGTTTTCTTGCTTTGCTTAATGAAATAAATTCATTGATGCTACACCTATACAGGAAAACCAAAAGTCTTACATGAATGTCTTCCAAAATTTCCATTTTGCAAGAAGGTGGTGCAAAGTAAATATAAATATATATGTGAATGGAATGTATGCAAATTAAACCTTAAAGTCAATTATAATTTGTTGACAAGCACACGGTATAATCACAAATTTCCTCTGTGTATTGACATTTCAGTATCATACTGTAAATTAGTAAATGAAAAAGCTTACAATTCCAACGAATTTTCATACTTGTCTTTTATTTAATAGAGTGCACTGAGGTTACAGTCATTCTTTTTTTGTATCTCTCTCGTATCTCTATCTTAACCTCTCTATCTTTGTATCTCTGTCTCCCTCCCTATCTTTTTTCCTTCCTTTTCTTATCAGGAGTTAAAACAAACACATGAACAATAAAACTATGCAGTGTGTGCATATATTTTATATTCAAGGGAGCCCAGGTGTCCTAGAATGCCACTAACAGACGTGGAATATGTTGTTATCTGTTCCCCCTGCAACACTGTCATTGCTGGCGTCAGCATGCTGGGCAAAATGTAGCAAAGTAGAAGTAACTTGTCAATTTTTAATAAAGTCTTCTTCCCTTGCAGAGCTGAATGCAACATTCTCCCTGCAAACTCTGGAGATGATGACATCTTCCCACATGGTTTCCATAGCATCCGTTCCTGAAGAGCCCCAGTATGGTCCTTGGTCAGGGCAATCCGCCCAGCTCCCCTAGAAAGTTGGCAACCTTGAAAGCCAAAAGCAGCTTCCCCTTTTCCTGAAACTTACTCTGTCCGTGGTGCTGAACCATTCTGCGGAGAGACCCGCCCAGACACGCGCCGTCAGCCGGTGAAAAAAAAATGTTCCCGGACGCTGCCCAAATCAGAACCGTGTGTCTGTTATTTACTCACGTCCTCCAAAAGCAGCAAGCCTTCTCCATCTTACTTCGATTCTACCGCAGAGCAGAGTTCCGCTGGCGTGATGGGAGGAGGTCCTGGGCAGGGAGGAAAAACTAATAGCCGCGCTTGCTCACCTGAGACCTGAGACGCTCCCATGAGTTTTGAATGTGTGCTGTTCCTCACAGCAAAGACACCATCTTACCAAGTACTATTCTTTTGACTCTGCCCTTACACAAGGATTCCGTGAAATTCGTCCCCTTCGTCTAAAAGCCAACCGATTTGAAAGCAATAAGCCTTCTAACTCGGGAATTTACACTGTTTTGCAGCGGACGGACTTCCAGGACAAGGATTCACTCGTCTGCATCCGCCCAAATACCAGGGCACTGCGTGCGCTCTTGGCCACCGGATCCTCCCCTTCCAATGAGACTTTCTGATTGTGTCTACCAACTCTCCTATTAGGAAACCCGTGGGTTGCAGGCAGCTATTCTGTTGTATTCTCATTCTCACTCTCCCTCCCCTTTCTCACTCGCACTCTTGCTGGAGGCACACCAATCCCATTCTGCTGAGAAGAAAAAGCCCACAACTACCTTAAGCGATTAAGACAATATGCGCAACCTTCGCCTTTCATAGCCATCACTATTTAAATCTGGCAAGAGCCGAGAACAGTCCTTCCGAGAATGGAGTCAGTAAAACAAAGGATTTTGGCCCCAGGAAAAGAGGGGCTAAAGAATTTTGCAGGAAAATCCCTCGGCCAGATCTACAGGTAAGAGAAAGCAAACCCATGCTTACCTGGGGCTCAGCATGACAAAATCTGCAGGGCCATTTCTGTAAACCCTGCTTGCTCAAAGAGATTGTAATATGATCAGAAAGTCTTTTTGGTGTCCATCGCTAAAGTAGGTGCTGCTCTGGAAACCTGCTTACTGATGCAGGAATGTTGTACTAAATGAACCTGTCGTGTGTGTGTGTGTGTGTGTGTGTGTGTGTAAGAGAGATTTTTGTTTTGGCACCTGCAGATAGATTTTCATTTTTCCTACCCAGTATTTCTTTATCCTTTTTTTACAATTGAGAAATGATTGGCACCTGTTCAAAGAACAAATCTTTTCTTTCTTTCTTTCTTTTCTTTCATTCTTTCTTCTTATAGATACCCTAAGTCAAATCACTTTGATATAGACAAATGAATAAAAATTATAACCCTCTAAAAAAATCAACCAAGAAATTCCAAAGAGTAGTAACAATGACAAAAATTAGATCTCAGCTTTATGGCCATAGTAGAAAATCCCTCAGTGAAATCTTTCTTCTGAATTGAATGAAGAGCAATCAAAATGTATTAGTAATCGAAAGCTGAAATTAAAGTAATTCTTCTCTCTGAACCTGCAAATGTATATATGTATGTATATATGTATCTTAATTATTTTCTTTCTTCTAGAAGTCCATTTCTTGCATAGTCAATTCACAGTACATGTAAGAACCACCAGAATAATAACTAGCAAAATTACTTTGATCTAGAAATAATTTTTTAAAAATTGTATACTCCTGCAGTCACTATGCCATTTAGGCACAACTAGACAATTATAAGTATGTCACATGAATACAATTCTTCTTAACAGAAAGAGAATAAAAAAAAGAGGGCAAACACAAAAAGATCAACGATTTTAAGAGAGCACTAATATTGTCATATGGGAAACTGAAGTCGTTGTAAATGTATAAGAAAGGTAAAGAATTAGCCAGTGCATTTGTGAGTTTTTCAAATCTTTTTGCTTCTGGTGGGCTTGGTGTAGGGAGGTTATGCACGGATGCGGCAGAAGATACCGCAAGAGCCCTGCAGTCCGCAGCTACCTGGGAAAGGGCTGTTCATTCCCAGCCCAACTGCCATCAGGTGGAGAGTTCAGATGCAGAGTTCAACTTTGCATATTTGAGCATATAAAAGGAATGCAAAAAAAAAAAAGAAGAAAAAAAAACACAGAAGCTGATTTGTTGCCTCCCAGTATAAATAAATTGCAATGTTTTCTAAAATTTTGGCTGGATTTTAAAAATGAGCCTTCACCTAGCTGCAAATACTTTTATGACCTATTTCCAACATGGAAGTTTATAGAATTTGGAAGTCTGACATTATTTTCCATAATCTCAAATTGCCTGACAGCAACATTCCCTGCCATGTATTCTTAGAAGATTCAAAAATTTTATTTGTTTTTCCCATGTGTGTGTGTGTGAGAAAGCTATTGTGTGTGCATTAAAATCATTTAAAAGGGCACACAGATTAAAAATAATTACATAACCTATTGGAGAAATAGGAGCAAACTACAAACGAAAAGGCTCTATTTTAAAAAATCAAAAGTATCATTCCCAAAGGGCTACGGAGCAGTTGTTACTTTTCACATTCTTTTTTTTAATAGGAATTTCACGGTTCTGTGTGGACTAGAGAAACACCACCACCTTTTAATAAACCATTCCATAACTCCACTCCGGTTCCCCTTCTCCTCTCCCCTTTCTTTATCCTAAGCACCAAAGCGCGCAAAGAATTGAATCAGACGAGTGAAATCTTGTGAAAATCAATGGCAATTTTTTTTTTAAATTGAAATCTTCCACATTGGGGTAGAAAGTCTTACAAAAGTTTATTTGAGGGGCTCGTTTGTTTATCTGGGTGTCGTATTTTATGTCTTTGGAAAAGGGCCCATGATACTTTTCAGTGTTTGTAGCCGAGATAGTAATGACGCAAGATTGTGAATAATTAATTATTCATGTTCTGGCAGTAAGAAGCTTAGGTGTCGCCATATGCTGGGAAGGTCTTTGTCTGCAATTCGAGTCAAAAAAAAAAAGAGTAAGATGTGTAACAGGAGTGTGAGCATTGAATTGGCCCCCCAGGGATAGAGGAAAGGACCACAGAGTGCCTGACACAGGCGGAGAGCCTTCTCTGCCCTTCTCCCGCGTGGGCACCGGCCTGGAGAGCCCTTAGTCCCGGGGTAGGGGAATTGGGCTCAGCTGCAGGGCGGGATCTCGGCGTTCTCGAAAAAGAAAGCCTCAAATTAGTTAAAAAGAAGATAGCTGCGGGGCGGGGCTGTGGCTGGGCCGGCCCGCAGAGGAGCGGCCCTCAGAAGGCCGGGGGCCAGGGTTCCACCTGCTGGCCCGGGTGTGAGACCCCCGGGAGTGGGGAGGCGTCTACACAGGTGGGAAGGAGGCTCCGGTAACCTCTTCCCTAACAAACTGCAGAGCCTGCAAGAAAATGAGGCCCTAGCAGTCTGTATATGTGATCAAGGCGCTGAGATGTGGATCCCGACAGAATGGGGCACTCACGGTTTGGGACCTAAAGGTATTGAAGCTGAAGCGAGGTGGTGGCGGGGAGGGGAAGGGCGGAATGCTGGAGAGCAGGAGGCCAGGTCTTGAAGCTTGGTGGCGCCCACCTCCCTAACCCCTGGGGGTGGGGGGAGGTCAGCAGTCCTCCCCCTATCCCCTAAGGGTCCTGGACCGCTCGACTGGGCGCCGGTGCCTAACCCTGAGCGTCCTTGACCTCCCCCGCCCCCCACCCCGTCTGCCACTCAGGGTACTGGAGAAGAAGCAGGAGGCCGGGGAGACCATCGAGCTGACGGAAGATGGAAAGCCCCTGCAGGTGCCTGAGAAGAAGGCCCCGCTGTGCGACTGCACGTGCTTCGGCCTGCCGCGCCGCTACATCATCGCCATCATGAGCGGCCTGGGCTTCTGCATCTCCTTCGGGATCCGCTGCAACCTGGGCGTGGCCATCGTGGACATGGTCAACAACAGCACCATCCACCGAGGGGGCAAGGTCATCAAGGAGGTGGGCGACGGCAGGGCCCGTGCGGGCTAGGTGGCCTCGCCCAGCCACAGCACCTGTCTGAGTCCGGTTTTCCTTCCACTGAAGGAGGCCTGGCTGCTCCCACAGCCCTGTCTAGTCCTGCCCTTCTGTAATAGAATAGGCCGCGCTAAGAGTGTCACCTTTCTTTTCGTTCGGCTATTTGGGCCTTATATTCCTCATTTGCAAAGAAGAAAATAGGGTCTAGTTCACCAGGTGTTTGTGAAGAGTGATTTGATACAACAAATTGATAACTACCCTCTGCTAAATCTCAATCGAAATATTCTTTTATTCAGAGGAATAGAACATTGTGTTATGTTTAGTTTTTCCTGGCTTCCTCCAATTCCCGCCAAAACATTTTAAATATTAGAAATGAAACAGAACCGAAGACAGAAATCCAGTTATCTGTACGCCCATGAGCAGGTTTGGGGGAGAGGTCTTCAGGGGTCGACGTCACCGGCGGGGAAAGACGCCGCAGGTGCAGGAGAGTCTTGGGTCGCTGAGAGTCACACTTGGAGAGTCCGGTCAAGGTCATAGAAACCCGCAGGTCGCAACTTCCTGCTTTAGAGAGCTGGGCGACCGTAAAGCAGAGGGAACAATAGTGCTCTGTGGATGGTAAGCAGTTAGCGCAGCCGGCCTCCGGGGAATCCAGGAGACCCTGCAAAATGCGTTTGGTTTTGAAACGTTATTTGAAGAGAACGATAGGGTCCTCACTCTCTGAGCTGCCCAGGATCAATTCTCTCAAGTTCCATATGCAGATATTTCGCCGGCGCTACTTTAGATTGAGTCACCTTGGAAAGCCACCAGGGCCGGCCAGGGCCGAGTTAGAACTTAACCTTCAGACATACCCCATCGGGTACTTATTCCAATCCCTGAATAATGCCTCCCTCGCTACTAAGTCACCTGGTAACTCTAAACCTTGCAGGCCTACGCCCCATCCCCGCTCCCCAGGAAGAGCATTTCTCCCAGGTACTTCTGAGCCCTGCACCTTTCATCCCTAGATCCCCGTTTTCCTTTTCCAGAATTTCCCTATGTAGGTCCTGAGCGCTGGATTCCATTCTTTAAGGCACTCTATTACTGTGTCCACTAAAAGGACCTTGGCCAGGAGTCTCCATCTGGGTAACAAATGTCTTCATGCGGAGTCCAAATTTCCAAGACTAGGCCCTGAGAATTACTCATTCTTTCGGGGTGACCCCACCTGCCTGCCAATAGCGCGGAACAAAGCCAGGGCGCCCAGCCTCCCTTGTAAAATCCCAATACATTTCTTTAATGAGCACATTTTTGTTTTTTTCAATTAGAAGTGGCTAGGAAGTGTTTTTTTCAATTAGAAGTGCTAGGAAACGAAAACTAACCCACCCCTATTCCCACTCCCCACCCCCAATGCCAGAAGTGCTCCTAGCATTAGGGCTCTAGCCTGCTAACCACTGGAAGTAAATCTTGGGTCTTTCTCTCTCTCTCTCTCTTTCTCTCCTTTTGTTTTTCCTACTTCCATAGAAAGCTAAATTCAACTGGGACCCAGAAACGGTGGGCATGATCCACGGTTCCTTCTTTTGGGGCTACATCATCACCCAGATTCCGGGCGGCTACATCGCGTCTAGGCTGGCAGCCAACAGGTAACTCGCCGGAGGGTCAGAGCTGGGAGGCGCGTGCTTGCAGGCTGGGTAGAGGCAGCGGAAGCTGGTGGCAGGGTAGACAGCCCAGGGGGTTTGAGAACTCCTTCCCGGGCGATGTCTAGTCCCTTGCCACACCGCTGGTGCTTCATTCCAGAATAAAGCGCCTGAAAGGATTGAGGCTCTCTGGGGTCTGCCCAGGCTGCCTTCCCCCGGTTGCTGTGGCTGCAGCGTCTTTTGGCGAAAGGGTCGAGGCGCCTTAGGGCCCAGATAGGAACTGAAGACAGGCGAGGAGCAGGCTGAGCTGGGGCCGTGCAGCCGAGTGTACAGAGGGTGGGGGCGTCACATGCTGTGCTCTGTCCCAAGCGGCCCTTGGGGCCTGGGAATCCCGGGCTGCCGACTCCCTGGCAGGGCACTTCAAATACCCCGACTGGAGCCCGCCCACATGGTGCTCTGAGTCTGAAGGGTTTGTTTCTATGGAGGCAAGCGGGATTCTGGCACCAGGGGTGCGATTCCACCTGTTAATGAGCTCCTCTGGGTAGGAGGGGGAGTTGGGGGAGGTGCTCAGCTGCATACAGAGGCCCAGCCGCGTTGGCCGCAGCCGGGTCCTAACACCAGCTTACCTGAGCGCTCCCAGCGCCACCTGCAGGGACCCGGAAGCCTAAGGTGTAAGCACTGACAGCTGGGGTTGTCAAGGAGCCCCGTCACACGCACCGGAGGCCTTGGGTATCTTTGTTTGGCTTTGTCTCCACGTAAACAAGACTAAATGTTCTTAAATCTGAATTGTTGAACCTGCATAGGACACATGTACCCGCCCTGCCCTTCCAGTTCTTGCAATTTACAGACGCATAAAGCATAGACTTTAGGGTCATTCTTTTTTCTTTTTGCAGTTTTTGGCCAGGGCTGAGTTTGAACCCACCACATCAGGGATATGGGGGGCCGGCGCCCTACTCCTTGACCTAGCACCTATGATTTCACCCCTCTCCCTCCCACCAAAAGTTACATTTTAGAGGAGGAGGATTAAAACTGGACACGACTGGTCGTGTGTCTCCATTTGTAACCCGGGCCCTCCCCACCTTTCACTGAAATTCCCCAGGCCTCATCCCAAAGACTGCAACTCACAGGCCTTTTCACTAGAGCTGTCTTCTAGCCCCAGGTTTTACTCAGGACCTGGGGAGGAATTCTTGGAAATTAACTTCAGGAGTAATGAACCTAGGGCAAGTATTCCTGCACAGATCTTCAAAATGTCAGGAGGGAAGCGTGAAAGATTAGGAGCAATGCCTTTCAGATATTTCTTTACTGGACAACAGGGATGGTGGGCCCTCAGAACAACTATGAGACTAATATTCTTTCTTAAAAAAAATCTATTTAAGATGAAAAGTATTTACTATATGAAAGAGCCCCATATGATGTGATATGTTAAAGAGAAATTGATATTAGGCAAAAAATATTAAAGAAAATATTCTGTTAATTATGACTATGAACATGTTACATTTTGTTTTCAAATCCCAATATATAATATCTTCAACATTCCTTAAAAAATTATTTCCTAAAGCAAAGTAAAAGTTCAAGAAACATAACCTAAACATACAGGTATGAAATATTTTCGCTTTAGGAGAAAAAATTCCAGTAATTCACCAAACAAGAATGTTACATAAAAGTCAATATAATGTCAAAAGGGAACATGATGGTCTTTCCTTTAAAAATATTTTCATAGTCCAAATATTCAGCTTGCCAAATATTAAAATATTAACATTTTCCTGCCAGTAAAAACCACCAGGGTTCTCCAGCTACTCCTCTCTGTAACACTAGGAGATCAGTAAGCAGGTATCCTGATCTTTGTTCAAAAATGGAAGTTCATTGCTAATATTGTGTCCTGTTCGGTAGTAAATGACTGATGCTCAGGTTCTAATTTCGTAGGTTTTCCTCAAAGGAATAATTTCTGAATTTTCTGATTCTTATTTGGACTCAAATTCCTCTTTAAGTGAATATTCAAGGGAGAGAAACTTAATATTTTCATATACAATATTTTGTGTTCCATGAGACTGAGAAAATGAAGTTAAAATTCATTGCAAAATATTATGAACACATAGTAACTTATCACATCTGAATATTTTGATGTATTTGCTTCATTTTTTACAAATGAAATTTCCATATAACAAAATACAGTGAATACAGTTGAAGTCCTCTATGCAAAGAGGTTTTAAGCATGTATAATATTTGCTTTTCTGGTTATAAAAGTATTTTATACTAAATAAGAGAATGATATAAGAAAGGATAACAAAAAAAAAGCAAAAATAATTTAATCACCCATATAAACCTATTATTAATGTGTTGGTGAGTGTCTATTCCTATAAATGTGATGTAGAATTTTGTCTTAGAAGGTTCTTTATAAATACAAAACCTGAGAGATTTTTATAATGCTTGACAGATGTATATTTCCCACTATTGGATGGGATAGATTCCTCTCCTTGCAGATGTAAAAGAAACTCACTTTGGAAAGTGTGTGCCCTCACTGTTGTGGGTGATACTAGAGTGGAAGAACTGAGAGGTGTGGAGACAGCTCCTCAGGGAGGATGGCTCCTGGTTACACCTCCTGGCAGATTTATCAATGAAAAACAAACAGCAATAATTTGTATTCTGAATTTTATTGTTTAAGCCAAGGCAACCACATTTTTGATCAGAATATAAACTCTTGGCCCTTTTCCTGATCAGATTCTAAGTATTCTTGTTTTTCTGCTCATTGAGAAGGGTAAGGAGAGTAAGAAGGGGAGAAAACTCAGTCCCAGAGGTCCCAGAGGAGAGCTCTTGCATCAATTTTTCCTTTGTCTTTCCTTAAAGAGCTACTGCACTCCGTGAGAAAGAGAATTTAGTCACCTTCTTCTAAAGGAGGACCTTGGGGTGAGGAATTAATGGAAAATTCCTTACAAACTCACAGTCTTTTAAGATGAGAACATATTTAATATAGTATACACATGTAGTAATACAGTAAATAAAAATAGTAATATAGTAATGAAAAAGATGTTGGTGGCGAGTTAATTTGTTTTTAAATAATTCAAGACATGGGATTTATAGTAATTCAGATATTTACAAGAGTGAAATTCCTGAAGACTGTTTTGCCCTGCATTAAACACCAGGGCAAGTCTTTATTGGGGGAAAAAATAGTTTTTGCAAAGAGCATTACTGGAGAAGGTCAAATATACCAAAGGGAGTTTGGCCCAGATAATGATGTTTTAATGTAACACTGTACCACAAATAACTATCTTGCCTTTATTAGGTGGCAATATTATTTAAACTCTATTTACCATTTTTATACCTTGATTCTGTCCTCCTAATTTCTCCACACTGCTTGAATATTTTTACCTAATAGTTACCACCTGTCATCCCATTATTTTACTAATTTATCTGTTTTTTCTTTAATATCTTCTTTTCGCCCATATAATGTAAGCTCTGTGAGTGCAGGTAGCTTTGTCCCTGTTTTTATCACTGCTATTTTGCTAACATCTCCAGGCATGCTTGACCCATGACAGATATTTGTCTAATACACAAATTGAACATCACAACAATGTGTTTTGGGCTTTAATGATAAGCAGTAAGATTTAAACTCTAAAGTAGGTTTCAGACTCCTGAAAACTGTGTAGGTTCAGACTCCTGAATGTGTTACTTAACTGAAGGACATAATATACAATTTAACCCCTTTGAGTTTCCTTGGTATTCAGTAAAAGAGGATTAATCAAAGTACCTACCTCATATGGCTCAGTGATAGCTAAGAGAATATATGTCAAGTTCTTTGAAGTACCTAAAGATAAGTAAGTATTGCTGTTATTGTTTATTGTTAAGAAAATATTAACTTCAGAAAAGGAATTGGAAGAAGGGAAAAAAATCCTTACCATTTAGCTTAGGTATGTTTAAGTTTGCAAAGTATTTGTAATAGATACGTTACAAATAGATTATTTCCACTGTGATTTTAAAAAGTCTTTTTGTCCTATTTCTATTCCTATAGAAAGACTTTAAAAAGTCTTTTTGTCCTATTTCTGCCTTTTAAATGATCTTCCCAAATTATTGTTCATTGAAAATGTCATAAATCTTATCTGAAGGTTTAAAATGCTGTCCTAAAAAATATTTTTAGCTAGGAGTATAGAAAATGCTGTTCGTTCAGTGCATACCATCTTTGAATTCTAACCAGGCTTAGAGAAATCTGTTTAAACCTGAGGATAGACTTCTCCATGAAAAGTTATAGTTTACTTCCCACTACCTACTCCTAACCTTATTTAAAGTGAGTTCAATTCCTATAGTTAACTCCCCTCTACCTTCCCCTAGCCGTTATTTAAAGTGAGTTCAATTCCTAGTGCAACATTTTGTCTTGTCAGGTATTCCTTGGGTTTCTAACTTGACTTTCGCTAAAGAAAAAAATAGCTCTGTCCTGAGTGAGCCACTAAGGATTACACATGGCTGCAGCATACACTGAACTCCCTACAACAGGAAGAACCATACTGGGGCTGAGCAGGGCTCATGTAATACAAGGCTTTCATTTTAGAGCAGTGGAAATAGTGTTTTATCTAAGGTTGCAAAGAGGTTGTGGCTAGATCTCAGCTGTCTGGTAATGCACAATCATGCGTTACTTTTACACTGAAATTTAACATCTTGGCCTGATGCTACTTAACTTCATTGCAAAGTTCACTTTCATGAGTAGGCTGAGCCATCTGCTCTCTGAATGAGTGATTACAGTAGCTCATGCCCCAAATCCAGGAGAGAAATCCCCGAATTACAGAAGCCTTTAGCAGGCCCAAGGGATCCTTTGTTTTATTTGTTCTTCTTCTTTTATTTATTTATTTATTTATTTTTTTAGGAAAAACATTCTGTAGCTTTGTATTTTTGTTTGTGTTCCCAAACTGTTTAGCCACAATATGAGTGATTTTGTTCTTTTCTTTACAAAAGGCAAACTCCATAGCTGATAACCATTTAGACAAATAGTATGCTATTCTATAGAAGAAAGCGTAGTATATAGAACTTTTTCTGCCCACGTAGTCCCTTCAATAGTTGGGGTATTTAGAAGATAGCAGAAATGGGAGCATGACTAGGTAAGGGGTAATTTAGATCTTTTGTCTGCAAAAAAACAAGGAATCTGTTGCATTGGGGGGGGTTCACTGATACAACTCAATTTATACACCTAATATAAAAGAGTGATTTATATTTAAAAATGTACAAATCCAAAAGCATGGTTTTAAAATTGTTTGCATATGCACCTGAATTTATAAAACTGAAATTTAATATGTTTTAGGTAAATATTTTGGCTTGTCTATTTGTGAAAAATCCTTGTTAGAATGACTTTCAGAAAGAGAGGAAGACAGACATTTTAACTGTAACATCTTCATGTCTGGAGCCCAGAAAGGAGCAATTTTACTGGAGCTATTCTGCCTTTCTTTATTCACAGAAACAAAACAACAACAACAAAAAAACAAAACAAAGCTGTGCTTTATTTATTTATTGGAATAAGCACTGGAGACTAAATTCTGAAAACTCATTATTAAACATGCACACAAACACATTATATATATATTTTTTCCTTTCTGCTTACCTATCCATTGCAATATCCATTTCAAGAAGAGGTTCTTTAAGCCTTCTAGTGAGAAATACTTACTAATGTCTTTTGTGAGAAAATAATTCAGACTATAAACATAAAGCCTGCTGCAAAGGGCCCCCATCCTACTCTAGTAGAAATGTTTTCTAGGCATCTAGCCTTTTAGGATTAGAGATGATTTTATCTCACTCATCTAGCTGCTGATCAAACATCTAGCCGCCTTCCTATTGTGGGCCCTATAGGTTAGGTATCTGGGGTATTGCAGAAGGGGCTTTCTCTCTCTGACAAAAGAAAATGCCTTTTACCACCAGATGAATAGATGGATTGAGGGGGGAGGGGTCTCCAAGGGCCTGCACGTGCTTTGCCCACATGAGCTTCTCTTCTCTTTTCATTCTGCAATCCCCTCGCCCCTTGCTAGTGCAGGCTTCTGCTGTTGTTGCTGCTGCAGCATTCTGCTACCACAGTGCAGAGAGCGCTACTGGAAGGGAGGGACATGATTTGGAGGGAGGAGAGAGTCAGGTGGGCAGCTGGTAGAGCGATTCTCCTGATGCCATATGCCACGGTTGGGGCCATCTAATTTCTCTGTCGTGAATGATGAAGTCATTTTTACAACTTAATGATGTACCAAGGGACCCAGAGGGCTGTCTTGCGCCTCTGTATTCCTTTTTTAATATAGGAGTAGGGGCATCAGATGTGATAAAGGGAGGTGTCTGGGCTCTGATTTGATTAGATTAAATAGATTAAACAGCCTGAATCAGTCGACTCTTGCAGTCCCTCCAGGAGAGAATTAGTCCTACACCTGGGGTGAAGAACACTAGTCTCCTGATAAGTGACAAGTCACTGCCCAAACGGAAATGAATTGATTGATTTAGGGAAAATATATGTCATCTGTAGAATGACAAGTCACCAGTGTTCTTATCACCTCTTCTGGGCAAATCCTTTTGGGGTGAGCTTGATACTCACGGGTGTGTAGCTAAGGACCATAATAAAGAGTATGATTGGGAATGTCAAAGCCAACCCAGTATGGGCTGCATTGAATCTTAATCACCAGCTACTTGGTGATGTGGATTTTCAGCAGCTGCCTTTGCTTTTCCAACCATTTCCATATCATAATTACTATTATATCTCTCGATTTTGGCAACCTGTTTAGTGATATAGAGCTCTCCACCATTTTGAGATGACCAGTATTCTTTGAAAGAGAAAGGAAAGAGAGGTGGGGGCGGGGAGAGGAAGAAAAAGAGGAGGATGAAGAGGAGGGGGAGAAAGGCTTCAACTTGAAAACAATCAAAATGAACTTATTTTCATATGTTATTTGCTGCCTTAGAAGTCATGAGGAAAACAACAATCATAAGTGGATTTCAAAGGGCTGATTTTGAAAATCAGCTTTAATAATCAAATAGCTCTGTCATTTCATAGAGATTATAATGTTATTCTTTGAAAAATTAAAAGCACCTATTAGTTTCTAATTGTTTTCTTAAGAAATAGTCGGTATTTTACATATTATTTATACATTTCTCTCCCTTTTTTTCCTGTCTCCAGCTCAATTACTGATGTCCTTTGACTTATATTCATATAAGGAGTGGGTTTTCAAGCTAGCACTTTAGCTGCAAGTTCTAAGGAGAAGGATTCGAAATGAAATATCAGCCTGGTTGAGATTTAGCTTACTACTTAGAACTTCAATTTCAGCTATTTATATTTAATTCCCAACTTTGTGGTGTCATCAATTTGCTCAGTGATAGTATTATTTTAGTTAGTTTATTAGTGAAAAATTGATGGAATTTTCTAATTTTTTTCCCAGATAGTTTAATATACATATGTTAGTGATATAAATCTATTTGCCGATATAGAAAATCTACTTTGACAATTGAAAACATCGAAAATAGCCCCCAAATGGATAAGTATTTACTTGGAAAACATGTATTTATTTCCGTAAAATGCTTTTTAATGTAATGTCTAGTATTTTTTATTTTCCTGCTTGTTATTAACCCTTATCTAGAAGAATATCTAGAAGATCTAGAAGATCTTAAGTGAGTTTCTTTATTGGAATAGATTGTAAAGCAAAAGGCAAAACAAAACAAATAATAACAAAATTTATAACATAAAGCAGAAGTCAAAGATTAATTTTATTAACATGTAATTGGTTTATCACATTGAATAGAATCTTACATTTATCTTCTATAATCACAAATTCATTAAAAAATTCTCATGTAAACTGCATTGTTGTTTGATATTTTATCAATTTTTTAAATTAGCCTACTGACAGGCATTGAAGATGTACCTTAAAAATCCAGAATGAAATATCAAATGACAAGATTGTAAAAATAAACATACAAATAGTATATATTTTCTTTAGACTACTGAGGTCAAGCATTAACATGGTCACTAACTTACATGATGGAATAGGGAACAGACTTCACCTTCCCGATAGATAAAGAAAAATCAGGGAATCTAGCTTTTAGATTAAAGTGGGAAAATAGAAAACCATCTTAACTGAGTGAAAACACAGTCCCCATCCATGTGAGGTGGAGAGGAATGGGGAACTATCAGGAGAGTTTTTCTATCAGTGTGGGTCAGATTGCCCAGCTTTTCATAAATAGTAGAGATGTGTGTATTGAGGATGAGAAAAGAGATAAAAGAAATTATAACCCATCTTCAAATTTGCTTTATTCTCCATTTCAGGAGGCAGATGAAATTAGAATTGAATAGAATAACATGTATAAGTATATATAAAATAGACATAACATATGTGGAATATAATCTATAATATATAGTTATATATAAACATATAATATATAATTACATATAGATATATTATATATTACACAGATATATAATCTAATTCAGTTATATGTAATAAATATATAAAGATGTAGTAAAAAGTTATCTACATTTAAATATAAATATATATTTACTATATATAGTGTACATATATATTTACTATATATATGTGTGTATATATATAACTAAACTTCTGATGTACATCATGTTTTTCCTAAGGTATTCTTGTCCTTCTTTTACTCATGAGAGAACTGAATAGGGAAGAGCAGTTATTTTCCCAAATACCACTAGATGGTAAAGAGCAGAACTGGATTTTAAATCATAAGATGTCTGATATTAAGTTATATTCTTTGTTACTAACACATTTCTCCTATGAAATATCTTCACAATGTGCTTTCTTGTAAAGTGGTTTTTTTTTTTTGATTTTAGACTCTCTTTTAAAAATCACTGTATTAGCTAATGCTAGGCTAAGTCCATAGGAAAGAGCTAAGTGGGCTAAGTGCATAAAAAATTAATAATTTTTAGAATTTATCTATTTTCTTGTTTTTGTTTTCTAGACAAGTATTTTGATAAGAGAATAAACTTATGTGACTATGGATGTTATTTTCTGGGCAGTGGTTCTATAAAACCCAATTATGTGATTCAAAGTTAAGATTAGTGTTAGGGATAATAAAATTCCCATGGATATTAAATATTTCCTGGCATATAATAAATTTCCCTCCAGTGATACACCAAAAATATATTTAATGCTTTTGTTTTTGTTTTCTGGCATCAGGGCAAACAAAAATGATGACTATTAAGTAAGCATGATGCAATATTTATGACTGCATTAAATATTAATAAATGGTGAGGTTCCTTGAGAGGATATTATGTCGCTTCTGAGGCATTACCACCTAATTTAATTTTAAAAGCAGAGCCAATGGTTTCAGAGTCTGATAAGGATGCAGTGATGAACTGCTGGTGTGATGGCAGTCAATTTCAGGCAATTCCAGTGTCCTTGGAAGACTAACAGATGAGGCCAGACTGGAGCCCTGTGCTTGAATTCAGCAACTCTCTCAAGTGAGGATTTATCCAGAGGAGGACTGAGTTCTAGCCTGTAGCTGGCACCCTACAGTTACTAGATGAAAGTAAGTCAGCTTCCTAGAATTGATGGGAATTGACAGACTTGACCCATAGCAATAGTTTCTCACCATTAAAAGCTCAAAAACAACCCAAATAGTCAATTGATTGGAAAGGATGGTGAGATAAAGGAAGGTTCAAAGAAGAAAGATCTGTATCACCTCTATATATCTCAGGGAAAGATGTTATAATCGTTCTCTTATTTAAAGTCTTTACACAAAGGGAATTGGATGCTCATTCTTAAGAACATGCTATATACAAGCATTGCTAGCCCCATGGGGTTTGAGGAATTGAAGATCTGGACCCTCTTCTAGAAGAGAAATAAATAATGGGAAGAATGTGAGAGTATATGAACTCGTGGATTAATTTTTTAAAAAGTGATCTACAGTACTTTAGGAATATCTGAAAGAGATGAATTGAAAAAGAGGTGTGGGGGTGGGAGTGGTGAGAGAGAGAGAGAGAACACACAGAGAGAGAGAAGGGTGGATAAGTACTGAGGGATAAGGGTGGAGGATACTAAGAAAGATATTGATCTAGAGAAAGCTGTGAATTTGTTTTGTTGGTCATTTGTCTCCCTCCCGATAGATATTTTAGATGGACTATTAAGGCATAGACTAAGAGCCTGATGCATTTCAATAAATTCTGTATGACTTCAGAATGAGACAGAATTCCCCTTACATGTCTTCATCCACTTTGAATGGCTAAAATTTCAGTCTGGCATGGAACAACCATGCATCTGTTGTCACACAATTATCATTGTTTAAATCAGGGCAAAAGTATTGTAGAAGAAAGGAATGAGACATAACCATTCTTTGGAAAGTCTCTTAAGGTTCAAGAAATTTCTATATGATGATAATTTAGTATTTATAAATTATTTACTATGAACCAGACCTTGTCCTCCTTCATAACTGATGCATATAGATCTTCATGATATTCCTTTGAAGTATGGAAATTTACCTCCATTATACAGAGGAAGAAAGTGAGACTTAGAGAATTTAAGTAATGGGAAAACACCCAGGTCAACCTAATAAAAAATTAGAATTGGATTTTAATTCTCACAGTGTAACCACAGAATGTGTTCTTGCCTAATTCTATATCATACTGCTTAAATGTCTTCAAGAAAAATATGGCACCCACTCAGTCAATTTGTCTGTGAGGGTAGTCAAAATCGAGTCAGAAAATTTTACTTTGATTCTTGTCCTAGTCATCTAATTTCAGTTTGTGATGTTTCCATTCTACCCTTTCCTCTCCCCTCCACAGTAAAAGGTCCCTTGTTTCCACTCTGTCCAGTTCTATTTATTCTAGGTCTCTAATATCTGTCACTTTTTGATATCCTAGAATAGGGGTATATCTAGCAGGTACTTCTGCTAAGCCAATGATTCTCAAAGCAAGGTAAGCAACCTCAGAACTTAACAGAAATGCAGATTATAAAGCCCACAACTACTTGCTGAGTCACAAACTCTGACAACTGGCAGTCTGTATTTTAACAAGCCCCTAGTTTATTACCATATAAGCTAAAGTCAGGAAACCACTGTGCCAACCTTCTGTTCTTGAAATTCTTTTCCCTACTCAGTTCTACTCCTTCCATTTCTTTGTTGAAACCCAGTTTTCCTTTACAAAAAGACAAAACCCTTCATCAATGAGCCTCTCCATTTATTTACTTATTTGAAAACATAAGAAGGAAGCAATAAAATTCTTCTCTCAGTTCCCACTGTGGCTGCCATCTATTATTCAATAACATTTCATCTTTCAAAGTTTACATTATTTTATAAGCTGTTGCTGGCACTGTCAGATGCTAGATTAATTCTGCTGTTTTTGTAGTATAGTAAGTAGATCTTAGGGGTTAAGCGCCCAGGATCTGGAACAGGTGTGAGTTACACGGCCAGGTCAGAATCACTGAATATTCAACTGCTGAAGGTCACTCCAATAATAAGTGACAGAGACAAGCTTTGAACTCAGACAGTCTGGCTCTAGAATCCATGTCCTTAACCCTCGCCCAGCACTGCTCTTTTCAAAGACAAGGAATCAGAAGCTTAGAGAAGTGAAGCACTTTCCACTCACATAATTATTAAATGCCAAAGCTAGAGCCCTACACAAATTTTTGTTGCATACTGTGTTAGGCTCCTTCCCCTCTACCACCATCCGTGACTTTGGCCCCTGTTCCTTTGCAAGCCATCACCTTGCCTGTAGCTAAGAAAGCTCTTGATCATTTTCTGCCTCCCTGGCTTCAGAGACCTTTCTCCCCTCAAGGATATGTGTGCTTCACTTTAGGGGCCTAAGCACCATGCATCCTCTGTGATCACCCCAAACTCCATCTTCTGTGAGATGGTCTACACTATGGCCTCCGCTCCTTACCTCCTTTTTGTTCTACATTCCTTAAACACTTCTTGTTCATCATCTCATTCTAGGTGTTCTTACCTCACCTACTCACCCGTACCACCAAACATTTACTTTTTTCTTTCTTTTAATTTCAAAATATTAAGGAGGTACTAATGTTTTAGGTTATGTGGATTGCTTTTATAATGCTTAAGTTCTGGCCAGAGGTGTGCCTATCACCCAAGTAGTGTTCATCATACCTGTTGGGTAGGTACGGTGGAAGGTTTTGCCCCTCCCCCTCCTCCTCCCCATGGTTGATTTCCACTGAGTGTCACTTCCCTCTGCACATGTGTGTGCTCATCAGTTAGTTCCAATTTAATAGCGAGTACACATGGTGTGTTTGTTTTTTCATTCTTGAGATACTTCACTTTTTAATACTGCCCTAGTTTCTGGTCTCTAATGTAAATTCTTCCATTGTTAAACCTTTGCTGATCAATTCCTTCCTTTTGACATTTCTTCCTTCTTTTTCACATTCACCTTCCAAGGCCCAGCCAGAAAGTAAGTTTCCCTATGAGATGTTTGCATCCTGACCAACTCAACTGGAATGAACTTCTTTTGTTTTCTATTTGTACTTTTGTTAATGCTGTTGGTGTATGTTTTCTCTTAGTTACGTGTCTTTCTTTTTTCTACTGCACTGAGGACCATCCTTGTCTTTTCCTGAGTGTTTAGTAGCTTCAGGGAAAAAGCACAGATTTTCATGTCAGAGAGCCCTGGATTCAAATCTCAGTTCTATTACTTGGGGTTTTTTTTTGTTGTTTGTTTGTTTTTAAATTTCTGGACTAGTCTATTTCAGTTTCCTTACTTGTAAAATGAAAAGAAAGACTGATTCAGAGAGTTGTGAAGATTAAGTGAGTTAACATAGGCATAGAAAGTGCAGTGATCACTATGGAAATCTTAGCCCCCTTCTCCTCTGCACACCCTTGTGCTCTAAATAGAATCTCACAGAAGTTTGAAGTGCCAGTGCATGACTGAGTGTTCAGTAGCGAGGCTGCCTCAGTTTCAGCTGTGTGGTAAGGCAAAATATAAATTCTTCCTCAATAGGGCAAGAATTTTAGTAATCAGAATTTTAATTACTTGTATACCAATCTGGATAGCAATTGTGTGAAACTGAAGAAGATAAAGTCATATGGTCTGGAAGATTTTATTCTTAACTACTTAGAATAAGTCAATGCATTTTCACACTCAATGGCCACTGATAGAAAATGTTGGTTAAAGGAATGAAGGAACTTAAAATTAAAAGTAATTAGACATTATCAAGAAATTAAATAGTTACAAACATTGTTTAGAGCAATAATGAAAGGTGAACATTGACATTAAACTGTTGGTATTTTATTTCAGGATCATAGTGTGATTTTAAGTGTTTTTTTTTAAGACTGTTATTTAAATGTATACTAATAGGGCAAGTGGAGGGAAGGTATTTGATGGGAGCTCACCTAACATACACAATGCAAGGGGACATTTCAAAACAAATAAGAGTATATTGTAAAGTCTTACCATAGAAAAAATAAGTGAGGTGATGGGGGTGTTAATGAGTTTGACTGTATATCAAATCATCATGTTGTACCCCATAAATGTATACAGTTATGATTTAATAAAAATTAAATTAGAAAAATAAATTTATACCTGCAGTCCTAAAATACATTACTAACTACATACAATGTACAAAATTAGATGTAAATCCAAGTGGCAAAAACTCACTGGATTTCAAAGAACACAGAACTGGATATAAAACAAGGATCTTCTGCTTAGAACTGGTTAACAACTTGAGCAAGTGACTTCCCTTCTCTCAGGTTCAATTTCTTCATCTCCAACATGAGTGTATTAAAAAACCCATGTCATTAGGTTGTTAGGTTGTTTGGGTATAGTTCACAGCATTAGAAGAGTTACCGTGGTACAAGTCGAATAAGCACTTCTTATAGTTAGTTCTGACTATAGTGTGTACTTTACAAATGTTTCACAACTGATTTATCTGTACTGGGGGTGGTTTTGTCTCATAAGGGACATTTGGTGATTGCTGGAGACATTTCTGTCCTCGTAACTTGGAGGAAGGTGCTACTGGCACCTAGTGGGTAAAGGTCACAGAAGCTGCTAAACCTCAGCCCATGCACAGGCCCCACCTCACCCACAGGGAGTCACCCAGCCCCAAGTCAGAAATGCAGAGGTTGAGAAACCCCAAGCTAAAGAATAGACACACTTCATTTCTCACCAGGTTATCTGGAGGTAGCAGTATTTAACAACCCTTCAGAGAAGGAGAGAGAAAGTGATGATAGGAAGTTATATTCATAGAAAATAAAACGCGTGCATCATACTTCCAAAATATAAGAAAAGAAGGCACACGTTAGGGGAACTTAGATAAAACACATCTTCCTCAAGCATGCAAAATTCTCTTTGACTTAAAACCAAGATACCTGCTTTGAGCAAACAGCTTGAAGGAAGAATGGAACAGAATATTTGCCTGATGAATGAATGTCTGCCTCAGTGGAGAGAAGCCAATGGGGGAAGGTGGATATAGGCTACATACATTTTTACACAAACATATAAGTAGTATATAATTGATAGAAAAAGAGCTGTTCTACTTCTGTCCTTCTCAAAGCCATTTCTCAAATTTCAGTAGCATTAATGATCAAAGCCTCTTTCAAAAATCCAAGTCTTAAACGGTGATATTAAAATGTGCCCCCTGGAAAAAGCAGAGCTCCTATGAGGTGACCGGCCTTGAGTTAATTCAAATCTTAGTGTATAATTTGCTGATACTTGACCAACACACACAGATAAGCTCATTCAAGATACTATGCTTCAAAACATCTTTGCAAAGAGAATCGTTCTAACGGTACCCAATTAAGGGGGAATTTTTATTCCTTAGTATAAACATTAGAGAAGCTTTATTATTTTAAAAAGATGATGGAATGGAATTCATACTAGCAGATGTATAAAGACTTTAGCACCATATTTCTATCAATCCTTTCTTGAATCGTTGTGTGTATGTATGCTACGAGAGGTGTGCTGCAAACAAAATCTGTCTACCTACTTACCGAGAAAAAAAGAGGTGAAGGAAAAAAGAAGAAAAAAAACCTGAGACGTGTTAAGTATCGATGTTACATTATAAAACCATGTGCTGGGGGATCTAATCATGAGGTTTCTTTGGGCATTTAAAGAATGATTTTATTCATAAAATATCTATGTCGGTGTAGCTTCTGAGGAAGTTCCACTTGTTATATAATGTAAGGCACAATTCCATTTCTGTATTCATCATTTTTCAATAACTCCAGTGAATATCAGCTCTGGCTTCTGCACTGTGCTGAGTGTTGAGGATAACACAATGGATGTGGGAAAACGGGCTCTTGTCCTTCAGCCCCTTACAAGGTAACTGAAATAGAAACTAAAACCATATACAGTGACTTGCCACATATTTATAATTGGTCATTAGATCTATTAAGATAATAAATATAAGTATAACTGGATGTATCATATCCTTCATTCATGTCTTGTGGATCAGGTAATGTAGACTATCTAGACAGTTCCAAGGATATGTTTACAATGGCTAGCCGAGCACATCCAGAACATAGTTTATCTACCTTAAGATTGTTAGAAGTTGTTGATTACCTTAAATGTTTAACTTGGCCTGAGAAATTTAGATCTGTGTGTATAAGATGCTAAATCTTTTTAACAGTGTTCCCACCTTTTCTATTTCAGGGTTTTTGGAGCTGCCATACTTCTTACCTCTACCCTCAATATGTTAATCCCATCAGCAGCCAGGGTGCATTATGGATGTGTCATTTTTGTAAGAATATTGCAGGGACTTGTTGAGGTATGGAACTATTAGATGATAATCATTATAATGTTGGCATGGAATTGAGAAACATTAGTTTATCTTTGACTTAATACATAAATATATTTTAATAGATGGTATGTACATCATGTTAAAGGAAAAAAATGAGACCTTAGAAAAGTTAAGCAATTTTTTTTTATAAACAAGCTTAAATTATAATTGTGACTGCTTACCTTCTCATAAAATTGAGGTGGATTAAAGAAATGTTCTAGTGACTATTTGAGTTAAGAAAAACAAAACTTAACAAAACTATTCGACTTGTGTTAATGTGTTATAATAAGGATATTTCAGTCTATCCTTTGCTAGTGAAAACACCAATTAATTCCTTTGGGGAGTTATTTACTAAGTCCCTGTCAGTCTTGAATTCAAGATATGAGTTTTCACCAAAATATTTCACTGAATATATTTTTTTGTCATCAAACTGTAATGGTTAGGTCTTGTTCCATTATCCTGTGGAATGTGAAATACTACCATCTAAATGCTTGAATTTGAGCTAGCAATTACCCCTTCTCCTTCTGTGGAGTATAATGGAAATCGATAAATAATAAAAAATATGAGAGCACGAAACGAATTCCCCTCCTCTGATAAAAATAATAGCATCAAAATAATAGGAGAAGGGTAATTATTTTAAGGGTCTTAAGTTCTACTTTTGGAAAGGATATGTTCTGGGATCTAAGCGGCACCTTCTCCTCTACAGATAGATGCCTTCTATTTGGGAATCACTGAATTTCATGCCTCACAAAAAGATCTTCCAAATTTCTCAAACTGTTCAGAATTGCGGATGCATGGATTTATATATCAACTCATTTTTTTTTCTTTTTTGCCTCAGTTGGAAGAAATTTGAGGTGGAAAGAAGACCTTAGGGTGTGGAGGAATTGAACTGATTACTAAAAAGACTCTGTCTTATGTAGTTCAGACTGAAGGCTTTTAAAATGGTATGTCAGGGAATTAGTGAGAGCCACAAGTAGGAGCTTTTCTGAATACCTGTGACTGTCCTATAGAAAACAGCATCAGAGGAGGGAGTATGCACATTTCACTGTGGCCCTGGATCCTAAATGGTGATTTTTGTCTGTCCCCTTCACAGGGCGTCACCTACCCAGCATGTCACGGGATATGGAGCAAATGGGCCCCTCCTCTTGAGAGGAGTAGACTGGCAACCACCTCCTTCTGCGGTGAGTACTGTGCGGATGTGGTTATGGTGGCTTAAAGTTTAGGGAAACCTTGGATAAGAATAGACAGTTTGGTAAATTCACTTGTAAAGCCACCTAATCTTCATGCACATACATCTGAGAGAGTGTGGGAGGTATGGTTTGACCACCATTTCATTTTCTGTAGTTCTTCATGTTCTTAAATCCTTTATTTTTTCTAGTGCTTTGTATTTTTCAAGGAGCTGATCCACTGACCTAAGTTTTCAAATATATTCATGAGTGGTTTTCAAAATACTCTTCTATTAACGTATTATTTTTTAGGAAACTCAGTGCTGTTTCCTTTTATTATAGCTAAATATAAAGATAGAAAAATACAAATTTTAAAAACGTCTACAAAGGTAAAAATATAAAAAAGTGGAGATGGAATTTATGTTGACAAACATTAATTTTACTTTGAATCTGGTCTGTTGTTAATACCTAACACTTTATCAGAATTTGTATTTGGTACAACTGTATGTTAGAACTTTGGTGGACAAAATTGATAAAAATCCCTATACAAAATAATTATTATAATTAAAATTAATATGATTTGCAACTATTCTCATAAGTGCTGTTTTTATAATTTTCTAATCATTACAAATAATTTTCAGAACAAAAATGACCTTACCACCATTTTATGTAGCAGAATTAACAAGCATATATTAAATCTTTAATCCCAGTTTTTAAAGTTTAGAGCTTTTATCACTAATCTGAAACTACCTTTGTTTCACAGCTTACTTTTATAATATCTTAAGACAGTTAATGTGATTTAAAGTCATCCTTTGTCTGCAGAAAGTTCATGTATTTTGTCTTTATACCGAACGAGCAAGGCAGGAAAGTGGTTCCCTTTCCAAATATCAAGGAGAATATCCACCCATTTAAAAATTCAGAAAATTTAAATAAATAAATACATGCAAAAAAATTCAGAAAATTTGAACCACTGTAAATAATCCTAATGATAGGAAATTAAGGCAGCTGTAATTTTTCTTTGTCTTTAAACTATAACATTAAATTAACAGTGTTATTTCCTATAGAATTTACAAGCATGTGGGTTTAAATTGTGGGCAGACATGCTGCTATCTCTGTCTATACATTTAAGACATCATTTTCACAATTGCTTTTGATAAATGTTAAAATGAAACCAGAAAACACTGCACAAAACTGAAACTACATGACCGTGGTACAGGAGAGAGAGGCTTGAGGTGTCCAGGATAGATTTAAGGTGTCTAGTTACTGCTGAAGACTCTGCTTCCGGCCCAGCACAGAAATGTGTACCCTACAGTGTGGCTTTTTTATTACTTTTAAATTTCTGTTGTATCTTAGGTAAGAGGTAAATGGTACCCACTTATATAGTCCTATGTAAGTGTGTCAGTGTGTCTGGTGTTAGATATGTGTGTGGGTGTCGGTGCATGTGTTCCTGCAGGTGTAAGCATGTGTTTGTGGGAATGAACCAAGCAATGTGGGGTAGAGACAAGAATGTACATTGATTTCACCTGCCTTCCTCTCTTCAGGTTCCTACGCCGGAGCTGTGATTGCAATGCCCTTAGCTGGCATCCTTGTACAGTACACTGGCTGGTCTTCAGTATTTTATGTCTATGGTATGTTCTATTTCTACACAATAGAGTTAAATAAAATGCGCAATGGCTGAAAGAAGAGTGGGTGCAGATAAGGAGATCGATTACTGAATACATTTCTGTGTTTATTCACTTATTTTCTTCCCTTCAGAATCATCTGTTCAAAACATAATCAATTTGGGTGGATTATAGACCTAAATGTGAAAAAAAAAATAGTCATCTGTTCATATTCTAAGATCAAGGAATCTATTCTATCTCTTATTTTCTCTACATTGCTATTTTTTGTTTTAAAAGCAATAACTTTGCTGATGGAAACATTGTAATGTATAAAGTATATATCCTTGATTATGAAGAAAAGAACATTACATTAGCTATTGATTAAAGTCTGATGAGGAGTATTCCATTGTTGTGTATACCACATTGTTTTATCCTGTCAGCTATTGAGGAACACTTAGGTTAATTTCATATCTTTGCTATTTTTAGTAGTGCTGCAATTAACACATGAGTACAGTTATCTTATATGTTACATATATTATAGAGATCAGGGGCATTCAGATAGTTACCCAAGGAATGAAGAGAACAGTGTGAAGGAACATAAAATAACCGCTGCTGGGCAACTAGAAAAAATCACTCAAAATTTTTTCTATTATTAATGGTTACAGATTTCTGTCAAACAGTAATTTTTCTTTTCCTTGCTCGATCCGATGGTCATTCTATTTTTAGTTCTTGGAGAAATCTTGACACTGTTTTCCATTAAGATTATACTAATTTATATTTACACTCAATACCCTCAAAGCCCTGACTTCACCATTACACAATCCACCCATGTAAATTACGCTCGTACCCCATGAATTTATACAAATAAAAGCTTATGAGAAGGAAAGAGCTAGACATCACCTACTACTCTTCTTTGCTGTTACTTTCTTGATCCTTTCCCCAATTCTGCTTCACCACTGCTGAATAGAAAGCTGGACGGCAATGTTAGTGCTAATGCAACAATTCCATTTTGTGATGAAATACCTGTAGTCAGCTATTTCAGCAGGACATCTTAGTCCCCATTTCCCCAGTATTAGAGGTCCCATTTTCAAATAAAATATGAAAAACTACTCTGAATGCCCTTTATGTTTATTTTCTAACAAGAAGCTGAAAGCTTACCACATCCAAGGATCCCTAAAATCTTTCTTTCTAAGAGGCACTTTTTAATAATGAGGAAAGGAGAAATATAAGAGAGCTGGATTATAACTGGTATTGTCACTGATTAATACCGTCTTTGGGCACTGGGATGAGAATCTGAAAGATTAACGAAGTCGTGCAATAGATCAGTATCTCACTGCTTCCAAATTTGTCCTGACTTCGTCACATTTTGAAATGTTCTTATCTAACAAATTCTCATGCCTACAGGGTGCTATTCAATGCTACTTTAAGGTGGGGCCTCCTTTTGTGGTTAAAGAGCCTTGGATAGGTTTTTGAATCTATGCCTTAAATCGTACAAGTATTTGTGAATATTTATTCTGTAGGAAGAAATTTTACATGAGATTTTAATTTTTACCTTTTATTACATTTTCAAAGGAGTCCACAATTCAACCAAGTTTAAAAGCACTTGTTTACAGAGTATGTCTCATAAGTTGGTATGGCTATCCACTAAATATCTGGTTTGTGTTTCAGTCCTTTAATTAATTAAAGATATGACATGATTTCAAAGTAAGAATACAAACCTAAACAAGGCACTCACAAACTCTAATGTGTTTGTTTAAAGTTATGTCTCATTTGATATTTATAATTGAATGAGACAATGTCAAAGTTAAAACATTACATGATCTGAAAATACCATATTGTAGTATTGCTTATTTGCTGTGTGTAACAATAATTGGATCTGAAGCCACACATTCAATATTCATATGTTAAAGATTAATTAGATACCCAGAGAGTGGAGTAAGTTTTAAAATAGTTAATGCATACAGTGTAATTAGCAGAGGGTCTGGTCTTTAGGGGAGTTTAGTTAATGGTAATGATAATTATTATAAAATTATAATAGCTGCCATTTATTGAGTGCTTTTTGTGCCATCCACTGTGCTGGATGCTTTATATATTATCTCCTTTAATGTTTATTCCCGTTATCCCATGAAAATGAATTTTTACTCCATTTTGTACTGGAAATTAAGAGAGATTTGGTTACTGGCTGGATCATCTAGTCAATGAGTGGCATGACCAGGATTTGAGTCAAGAGTTTTATTTAGTAGTCACTACATTGCATCCAATTTTCAAACACTTTCTGACTCTAAATCATGTTTGCAGGTATGTTCAATTATCTTTTTTTATGTTTTTATTTTTTTATTTTTTTTAAATTTAAATCACAACCGTGTACATTAATGCGTTTATGGGGTACAATGTGTTGATTTTATGTATAATTTAGAGTGCTTACCTCGAGGAACACTGCACATCAGAAGCTATTCATGGTGCTAAAGAACAATTCTTAGAGATTAAATAAACAAAAAGAAAAAATATATAAATAATATATATGTTACATATATTATAGAGATCAGGGGCATTCAGATTGTTACCCAAGGGATGAAGAGAACAGTGTGAAGGAAAATAAAATAACCGCTGCTGGGAAACTAGAAAAAAATCACTCAAAATTTTTTCTATTATTAATGGTTACAGATTTCTGTCAAACAGTAAGGACATATTTTAACGCAGAGAGTGCCAAACAAAGAAGGGAATGAAAAGAGGATTTGCAAACAATTTATGGCCTTGGGAGTTAGAACTTATATCTGCCCAGAGAATGATTATTAGGCAATAGTATGCGCTGAGAATACTGTGGCAGATAGTCACATAAAGTGTTAAATGTTACCACATTAATTAGAGAGGCTCATTGTTTATGTAAGTCACTCAGGCTAAAATAATCTCGGTTTTTATTTAATAGTTTAGTATGTCTTCAAGTGCCAATAGGAAGGCAAAGTGAACAATTCTTTTCTCTAGAAATGCAAACAGTTTTATATATTCAAAATAGACAAATAAGAAAGGGATTTACCCCTAGAAAAGTTGTTTGCGGACAGGAATTTTATCTTGTTTATTATATTTCTCTCCGTTAGCAGAGTGCCTAGAATTGGAACTCCTCAGTAAATTTTTGTTGCATATATAAATACATTTCAAAATACACCATTCCTTAATTATTTATTATTCCTTGTCTAACAGTATGGTTTAATGGAAATATTTGCGATGGCTTTATGTGACTTTCCTCTTTTAAATTGTTGCTTGCAGGAAGCTTTGGAATGGTCTGGTACATGTTTTGGCTTTTGGTGTCTTACGAGAGCCCCGCAAAACATCCTACTATTACAGATGAAGAACGTAGGTACATAGAAGAAAGCATTGGAGAGAGTGCAAATCTTTTAGGTGCCATGGAAGTAAGAACTTTATTATGGTGTATATTCTTCATCTTCTTCCCCATCTCATCCCTTCTTGGCCAAGTGCACGTCCTTATTCAACAAACTAATCTGGTATTAATCATAATGGGCCTTTTCGGTCTATTCATATTCCCTGACAGAAATAACTGCCACTCCTCCTCCACCCATATTTCTTTTCTTTTTTCTTTTCTTAAGCATTTAAAAATGTGTTCCGGATTTTAGTTCTGACGGTCAACGTAAGCAAGTTTTAAAAACAGTTCATGTGGTCTAAAATGTAAACAAATTCAACCAATATTTGTTAATTTTAAATTATAAGAAATTCCCAATTATAGACATTTTATTTGTATTTTTTTATTTATTCGGTACAGTAGCTCCCCCTTATCTGTAGGGGAAACTTTCCAAGACCCCCAGTGGATGCTTGAAACTGTAGATAATACTGAACCCTATCTGCACTACTGTTTTTTTCTTATAAATACCTATGATGAATTTAAAAATTAGACTACTGATCAACAACGGTCAATAAAAATAGAATAATTTTAACAATCTACTATAACTAAAGTTATGTGACTACAGATACACAATCTCTTTCTCTCTCTCAAACTACCTTATTGTACTGTCTTATGGTTAAATGATATTTCAGCAAGTGAAACCTCCAGATAAAGGAGGTCTATTATGTTCTAAATGTAGGTTTTACATATACATATTGATGTTATATGTGGTTTAGGAAATACTGGTGTTAGAACACTAACCTAAAAATATTCTTAACAAAATTTAATCACTTTAATGATGAAATGTCATCGTCTTTGAGTATTGTTATGACTATCAAATATCAGAAAGACAACTCTGTGAGACCTATTTTGGATGGTTTGATTTTTTACACATCATTTACAAAGGGAAAAATGTAATTCTATTGCAGTAATGCAAAATTTTATTCCAGGTGACAATGGAATCATAGTAATTAACAAATAACCATCTGATATTATCAAATAAAACATGGATTAGTTAAAGATGTCTTTAGACAGGCTTAGTAATTTCACAATCTGATCAACCTAATCAGTAGGGCAGGGTAGATGCTGGAAGGTATCACTGAGGGGCCTAATTGGCCCCTTATAATGTATGAGACTGCTCTTTTCTTTTAAAAGCTCCCCTCCCTACTTTAGGTGTGTTTGATTCTAGCTTTGATTCTCTACTTAATTTGTATTAGATTGCCTGTCTTTGACATTTCATCCTAGGTAAAAAAAGTCTATCACCCATTGCTGCTAGGCTACCTTCTTCTTTGATGAATAAGAATAATCCCATATTGCATAACATTCAGAAGTAAAACTTCAGTAATTAAAAAATATATATATCGTTAGCACTCTGGAAGGCCAAGGCAGGTGGATTGCTTGAGCTCAGAAGTTTTGAGATCAGCCTAAGCAAGAGCAAGACCCTGTCTCTAAAAAATAGCTAGGTAGTATGGTGGGTGCCTGTAGTCTCAGCTACTTGGGAGGTTGAGACCAAAAGGATCATTTGAGCCCAAGAGTTTGAGGGTGCTGTGAGCTATGACACCATGGCACTCTACTGAGGGTGATAAAGTGAGACTCTATCTCAAAAAACAACCACTTTGTGGTTGTTAGAAGATTGTCATTAGAACTTATTTCTTCCTGTTTCTATCTTTAAATGAACTAGACATTTTTTAGAGTAGCTACTCAAGAAATGAGGTGATATGGGGGTGGGTTGGGAATTGGCAGTGTGGTCTGGTGCCCATCAGCTGTAGTTACTGGGAGTGGAACTTAAATACAAGCTGGTCTGTGGTGAGTTCTGTGTTTAGCTTCAGTTTCTAACCAAAGCATAATCTGATCAACCTATAGCCTCATTCCTTTATTGTTTCTGTCATTTGCCAGTTTTTGAGAGGTCACTTGACTAAATCAGACATAAATTAAAAAAATATATATCAGTAGTTTAGCCTAAGTAAAAATCAATTCCTTTATCCCCATAAAGAACAGCAAGGGAGGGCAATTAGTGGGAACACACCTACGGTGCATCTTAGCAGGGTACTGGTGAAACTTATTAAAGGTAGAGTATTAATGTCTTTATATAGTGATCAGATTTTTGTTGTATAAGGAGTCATGTGATTTCAGGCAGGAGTCCTGTGATCTAGGAAAGAAGCCAACCTGGGGATAGATGCTGTGGTCATTGAGAAATGAGATAATGGCAGCTGGAGATAAGGAAGAGCATTGAACTCAAGAGAGATTTAAAATAGAAGATGAAACCAATATATAAACACTTACTCATATGAATGATAATACACAAATAGTCTAGCATGGAGGAGGGGGGAGAGAAGGGAGAGAGGGCGGACATTTGGTAGGATCACATTACAAGGGAATATTTCAAAATAGCTAAGAGTCGATTTTAAATGTCTTACCACAGAAAAGTAAGGGAGGCAATGGTTATGTTAATATGATTTAACAATTCCACATTGTATATCACATCATAACAATGTACCCCAGAAATGTGCAGTTATTATTTTAATTAAAAATTAAATAAAAAATAAAAATAAAATAGAAGATAGAATCAATAGGAATGGGCATTTTATTAGGAATGGTGAGATGAGAAAAGCAGGGGATAAGGCACCCAGTTATTTGTTTCAATGATTTCCTTCATCTGCCCCGTAGCTAAACATGTTTGTTACTCACTGTTACTGAGAAGGGCACTTGGCTGTGCTCCGTCTGGGCCTTTGCTCATGCTGTTTCCTGCCTGGAAAGGACGTCCCTGTGCCCCATCCACCATCCTAACTATGTCAACGAAATGCCACTTCCCTCGTTTTAAAGGCTTCGCTCCTGACCCAAGCATTTGTTGCTTCTCTTTTGCTGCTTCTTCCACTTCTGAAATGATCATATTTCTGAGTGTTTCTCCCTTAAATTGCTTACTGAGACTACCTGAGTATTTTCTTTTTTTCACTTCAAATTTGCTGAAACAAGACTTGTGTCCTAGGACCCCTAAGAGAGTAAATGTATGGCTTGTTTCACAGGATAGGTGTTAAATCATGATCTGTTGAAATTGATTTTAAAAGTTCAGTCATTTCTTAGGGACTAAAGGGAAATCCACTAATCTCATATATCACCTCATCAGAGAGGTTTTCTTTTTTTTAATGCCATCTAAAGTCAATTTGTGATTCATGACCTCTGTTTTTCCCAATGCAATTACTGTTTTTTATTCCCTTCATTGCACTACTGCTGTCTAAGTAAGACCATCTTCTTAATAAGCAAGGTCCAGTGAAAAATGAAAATTTAGTCTATTTGTTAAAAAATCAGTAGAAGTTAAGGAAGCCACCAACAGCACATTGGGCCACGTACATGGCCCTTCTAAAGGTGGTGCTTTGTGTGATTATGCAGGTCACATGCCCATGATGCCAGGTAGCCAAGAAATTATCGTTTGAATTTTTATGTGCATTTTGCTTTCATATCTTTCTCTTCTTCCATTAAACTCCCTGACTACAGGGATCATGTCTTTTTTTTTTTTTAATGTTGGGGATTCATTGAGGGTATAAGAAACCATGTTACACTGGTTGCATTTGTTGGGTAAAGGTCCTCTTACAATCGTGGTTTGCCCCCAGAAGGTGTGGCACACACTAAGACTCCACCCCCTTCTCTCCTTCCCTCTCTCTGCTCTTCCTTTCCTCACCCCTCCCTCATTCTTTCTCTCTCTGCTCTCCCCTTCCCTCACCCCCACCATGTCAATAATTATCATTAATTGTCTTCATATCAAAC
>CAUYON010107623.1:0-31477 GCA_963573935.1 Arctocebus calabarensis
CAGGTGCCCGCCACAACGCCCGGCCATTTTTTTGGTTGCAGCCGTCATTGTTGTTTGGCGGGCCTGGGGGCTGGATTCGAACCCGCCAGCTCAGGTGTACGTGGCTGGCGCCTTAGCCCGTTGAGCCACAGGCGCCGAGCCAGTTCTGGATCTTTTAAATAGTATCTTCTTTTCATTTTTTCCTTCATCTTCCATCACTCTTTCCCACATTATCCCCTTTTAGCTTTATGACTTGTTTGGAGACCTTTCTTCATTCATTCCAAGGATTTTAGGTATTGGGGCTGTACTTGTCAAATAGGATATATAAAGCCTTAGCTGTAACTGTTGCTTGCCTTTTAGTCAGGGAATCCCAAATAAAAGAAAATGATAAATTATTTGTTATCATTAAATAATTTATCATTATTATATGATAAATCCATACATAATTTCCAATTATAAGTGCTATGAAGAGTGTATATAAAGAAATACTAGCTAAGGTTGTCAGGGAAGATCATTTTGTGGGGATGGCATTTAGATCTCTCAGGTTGAGACCTGAATAACAAGAAAGAACTAGCCGTGGAAAGATATGGAGGAAGTGTTTGTCAGACAAAGGGATGGATATCTGCAAAGGTCTTAAGGCTAAAACAGCTTGAAGTGGGCAGGTAACTTCCAATTGCTAAACGTTGTTCTAGGACCTAAGAACACTCTGATAAAGAAGGCAGACAAAGATTCTACTGTCAAAGGGTGGATATGAGATGGGGATTTATTTTTTTATTTTTATTGTTGGGGATTCATTGAGGGTTACACTGATTGCATTTGTTGGGTAAAGTCCCTCTTACAATCGTGTATATATTGTTCACATTTTTAAGCTATGTATTAGATGCTACATATTTTTATCTTACATGCATGCCAGAATTTCTCTAGGTTGCAAACTAAGAAGTAGAATTGATGAATCCCTTATCCTTTCTCTATATTATAATGGCTTGGGGCTTGGCTTACCTCCATATATCAAACTACATGCTTCTTGGTAACAGCAGCCATCTGTGTATACTGGGGGCTTGCCACAGAGACTAGAGCAAGTATTCAATAGACAGAGATGAATGAAAGAAAAGTCCTAGAATCATAACATTCAAATCTGTACCTCTACAAACTTCCTTATATTAACCTTCCTTATAAACATGTGAATCTACCTTATAGCCTTGAGCAAATGAGAAACTACAGCTGTCCTCTCTCTTTCTGCCACTAGTTTTTCTAACTGTTATCCCCTTTAACTCCCTTTCTCCTTTCTTTCTATTTTTTTCCTTCACTGTTTTAATCTACCTCTGTATAGTCCCCTTGCTTATTCCTTGGACTGAAACTGACCCGTAACCAACATATCCATGCATTTGAAATCTGATGGATATTACAACAATACATGTGTTTCTATTTTTGGATGGCCACATGGATTTGGTTAATTTCCATTGTATTTGCCAAGTTGTCCCCACCTCCATTATGCACAAGTTCGGTGAAAGTCATTTATTCATTTATTGCCTCAACCACAGGGATATGAATAATGACAGATGATTAGAGAACAATTTATTAGTAATAATTGGGGCAGCAATTCCACTCCAGAGAAGATAAATCCAGCAAAGAATTTATTTCCCCTTCCCTTTTGTGTTTATAGAAAAAGGAGTTTTTCTGACTAAAGAATAAGGAAAATAGGCAACTAGCATTAGAGACTTGTGCTTGCCATTCATGTTGCCTGAAAGCTTCATAACTTTAAAGGTACATAATACCTAGAGCAGAGGTAGGCAAATTATCACCCACAGACCAAATCCATCACACTGCCTGGTTTTGGAAATAACATTTTTTTGGAAGACCAACACCCATTTGTTTACACTATTATCTATGGCTGCTTTCTTACTGCAATGACAGGGTTGGGTAGTTGGAACAGACACCACCTTGTGGCTTACGAAACCTAAACTGTGTATCTGTGGCCCTTTATAGATGTAGTTTACTGACCCCTGTCCTATAGAAAAAGCAGCATGCAATGATAATTGAGTAACTGTTGTATGGAGGCATCAATCAGCAGACTCCATTCTATCTGTCAGAGTTTAGCCACACAGCTTCTTCTTCTAGCTGGTCTCCTTATATCTTGCCTCTAATTTGTCAATTTATGTTTCTACCAGAATAATCTTAGGGAAATAATGGTTATTATTGTTCTTTTCTGCCATAGCTCCTCTGTATTACAAAAGATCTTCTATTACCACATAGTTGTCCACACTGACTCCCTCTGATTCCCCAAAACAGTTTCCCTGCTTTAGAAAGGTTAGTGACCACAACATACCCTACGTGGACTATGGTGAAGCCCTGCCTCTATGCATTTTCCCAAGCTGCTTTTCCTCTTGGAATGTCCTTTTTGCTCTCTGTATGACATACATAAATCTTACCCCTTCTCTTAAGATCCAGCTTCAGGATACCACTTCAGTATCCTCTCCTTAGCAACCTAGCCTACATAAATCTCTTGATTCTGAGGACCATTCTTGCGATAGTGGCTTCAGCTAGCCTTACCAGTGCTGATCAGGAGTTTTTTGTTGGTTAATTCTCCCCATTCTTCTTTACATTTATGTGTTTTAACTGGATTAAAAATGCATTACCCTATCTACTCTGCTATCACTGTTCTAAAGAAATTGAAGAAAAAATGTCTTTTTTCACTTGGAGATATTTTAGTAACAATAACTAGGTAGTATTTTTCTAGAAGAGCAGAACACATTGTGAGAAAAAAATAAGTCTTTTTTGTCAGCCTAGCAACTTCCTCCTGCTGCTATAAAAATTCATTTCCTCAGTCCATACTGAAGTCAGAATTGCTAAGAGGAAAAACGTCACTTTAATTAGAAAAAGATCGAATGAACCACGGGCATTAACATTTTTAGAATTAAATGTATAGTAAAGAACATAAATCCAATTGAGTACATTTTTAGGAAATCATGATTTCCTAGGTCTCAATATGATGAGAATATTCTGAAAAACAAGTTGGTACATAAATGTGCTGTCAGTTAGATTCTATTTTTTCCTCACTTCCACAGTAATGTTTCTCAAGCTCAAGTTGAATATTTCACTATGGAAACACGAAGTAAATTACCCAGTATCAGATTGAAATGGAAAAGCTTAACATATATATATATATATATGGTACAGTAAGCGAAAATAATCACTGTAAGTGCTTAAGAGCAAGAGCTTTTATTTACTGTTTGCTGTTTCTTGTTCTTACCAAAAAGTAATCTCTCAGCCCAAAGCCAATCCTGCCTTACCCTCTCCTGGGTTATGTCATTAACTATAAGCCACCTCAACTCTGACTTTTCTTTAGTGTATGTACCACATACTGTATAAAATTGTATTTGTTTATCTGAAATTCAGTCTTCTCTGAGAGAGCTCTCTATTTTACCTAGCAAACCTACCCTAAACTGATCCCCTTCGCCAGGTTCCTCTTGCTGGGAGTGGGTAGCATGGTACATGGCTCCTTTTCTCCAGCCAGGCATCCAAAGCAGAAACCTGAAAGACATACTAGAGACTGGAGTCTTCCCTTTCAGCATCCTTTCCATCACTAAGTAACCTCTCTTCCATGCACTTGATATCACTAAATAATTAGCCCCTCTCTTTTCTTAATGTTACTGCTCTGCATTCAGTCCTCATCAACTTCTGCCTGAATCTTGCCATAGCTTCCTGGGTGGCCTTCTTGCTTCTCATCTCACATTTTTTACTCTATTTACTCCCTGTCTCTCCAGACTTTTCTCTCACAATGCTTCCTGTACCTCTTCCACACATTGTTTTCTAGCCATGCTTGTTGTCTAAATATGCCATCTTATTTCTTATGTCTGCCTTGATTCCAGTGGCCCAGAATAGTTACTGTCCTCATGCCTGCCCAAAACTACTCTTCACTGTTTCACCTGATCACTTACTGTTAAAACTTATTATTTTTTTGTCAATAGTTTTCTTCTTTTATTTCAATCTCTGCTTGTTGTATTGGCCACACTTTTCTAACCTTGCAGATACAGATAGTCCTAGCCCACTACATCAATTTTGTTAACAGGTATGTGACTCCCCCAAACAAGGCATGGGTCACAGTATGCTAAGCTATTAACTTCCTTAGTACTCAGTGGCAGGGTAGGACCTAGAAGTGTCAAAGCCTAAGGGAAGAATCTAAAGACTGAACTTAAAAATCTCTCCCACTAAAAGCTATTTCTTGTTAGTCTGTACTCAACGAATGGATGAGGCTTAAACATGTATCTTCTATCTATATACTGGACCTTTGTAAGAACACAATGAAGTGGGTTAGTGTTAATTTTTTTGATGAAACAACAGAGCTAGAGGGCTTTATAGTGGAACATGCTGCTTTACCCACGTAACAAAGTCATCACTGACAAAGACTGAGTGCCCTTTTGCCAGAACTTAGTTCAGGAGCCAGGAAATAAGTTTTGGGTCCAGATGACAGCAAGAGGGATGGGAGGGAAATTGGCAGAAAATCTCTCTCACTGATGTTTACTTTAAATTTTCTTATTAAAACATTAATTTTTATTTATTTATTTATGTTGATCTGGAAACTCACACCACCACTTGTCAAAAGCTGATAAATCATGAAAATTGAGGTAGATGCCAAACCTGTGTTAATAAAATAACTGCCATGTGAAGAATGTGAAAGACAAATTCATCATTTTTTAGGGTGTGTGGTTACAAAATTTTGTTGACAGTTATATAAGGAAGAAATAGACCAATTTATGGAGGTTAAAGGAAAGTCAACTCCGTAAGATTGCAGCTGGCTTTAGCTGGAAGCATGGATTGAATTATCAAAAAAAAAAAAAAAGGAAAAACTGTTATTTTGTACATCCTCTGCCAAGTACCTTTTTTTTTTTTTTGAGACAGAGCCTCAAGTTGTCATCGTCACCCTCGGTAGAGTGTCCTGGCGTCACAGCTCACAGCAACCTCCAACTCCTGGGCACAAGGGATTCTCCTGCCTCCGCCTCCCAAGTAGCTGGGACTACAGGCGCCCACCACAACGCCTGTCTGCCAAGTACCTTTAAATGTTGGCTTCCCCAGATAACGTTTTGAGAATTAGGTTATAGGTGTATGCTCTATTCCCCCTGAAAAGGCTTCTGGGTAACAGCTAAAATAGTGGTTCTCAACCTTGGCTACACATTAAAATCACAAGGGGAAAATTTCAAAAATACTGATACCTGGGACCTATCCCAGAGATTCTAATTTAAATGGTTTGGGAGGAGATCCTGGGCACTGGAGTTTTTTTCAAAGTCCCCCAGGTTATTCTTATGTGCAGTCAGGTGGAGAACTAGTGATCTAATTCAACAATTAACCTCTCCTACTGTGGTTTCACCTTTCACTTTATACTGTACCCTTCCCAAAAAAATGAGACTTGGACCCAAATGCTGGCCTGTGGGCTGGTTACAAGTAGGAACAATGCATGCTTCTGCCACTGCTCCTCTTCGGTCAAGTCTCTAGGTCCTTAGAGATACCTACCTGTGTGTTCTCTGTTACATACACATAGAACACTGCTGATCAAGCCTCGGTCTCATGGGGGAAACTCAGAGAGAATGGCTCCCTGTAAGATGTGACCTTTAATTGCTTCTCGGCCTTTTGGCTAAGATCAAGTGAAGATGTGACCTTTACACTTGGTACTAAAAGGTCTTGGCTAATTTTAATCCAGAGAAGGTTGCTGTTATGAAGAAATATCTACTTGGAATTCAACCATGCTGCTGTTTTTCAGGAATGTAATCAATTTCCAAATATATATGGATTCCAGTTATTAAATAATTACACTTGTATTTATTTAATTCCTTTGGAGCCACAACTATAGAATGTAACATTAATTGCTGATGACAAAATCATTTCTACATATACATTTTCACCTTCACCTTTTGTGTCAATGGTGATAAGAACAAGTTTGAGTGAATGATTCTATCAGCCTATTATTTGGGTTTAAATAGTGGCAGTCTGAGACAGGAATCCGGTCCCTTAGGATTTCACACCCAGTAACTGAAAGCCCCAGGCCATCTAGTGTAGGAATGCAGTGGTGAGAATGTCTCCATCTATGGTAAAAATTATTAATGAATTATGAGAGTTAGTGTTGATACTGAAACACTGCATGTAGGAGGTAATACATTTTATGATGTGTGAATTGACCTATAAACATCAGTAGGAAAAGTAGTCTTGCAGCAGACATAAAACTGGTAGCATAAATAAAAGCATCAGTATTTCTGAAACATAGGAGCTTCTTTTCACAGCTGCAGGAGATGATTGCTTTCATTATTATCCCAATTGTCTATTTTTTCTATGATTTGGCAGATCAAGGCTCCATGTCCTACTGTGTTGTCCTGAAAATATCTTTCTTGATAGTGGACAGAGTGGGCACGTATTCAGGGAACTACTTCTATTACTCTTGGGGCTCTAGATAAATAATATAAATCTTGTACCAAAATGTTATGGTGTAGGCAGCACTCTAAATTTTGAAGCTCTTATCTATTCCCATAATGGCTCCTTTCTTGCACTGTGTGTGTATAGGAAGCTCTGGTCTTTATAGCATTGTGCTCCAGGAGCCAATGTCAGGAATTCCCTATTCTTTCCCTTCCTCTTAGTAAACAGGCTTACTTACCCTATGTGGTCAGCAGCCAGGTCTCAAGTTCCTATGGAATGGTTTTGCTATAGGAAATTACACTGGAGTGGGGGGTGGAGGAGTTGGAAGACTGGATAAAGAAACCTCTTCTTGCTAAAGATGGTCCCAGTAGACATTTGAAGTTACTTTATGTCCAGTAACAAAAAGATATATCGGTAGATTTATACATAACCCATACTCATACTCACATCTTTATGTTTATATATATCTTCTATTCTCTCTCTCTATATATAGTACATATATGTACTGTATCTCATTTCAGGTATATACACACACACACATACATGCATATATGTATATATGTTTGTGGATACATATGTGTGTGTATATATATATATTCGCTTACACACATATATACAGCACATCACAGAATAGGATTATGCATGTAATCTGTTGCTTTGACTGCAGTGCAGAAATACTAATAGCCTTTATAATCCATGGCTAGGGGGTTTCTGATGGGCAGCGGGCAGAAGTGAAGCACTAGAATGGAAAGCTTTCGCTCATTTTTAGCATCCTAAGTGTAGTGATGACATTCAGAAGGGCACAACTTGGCACTGCCAGGAGGGGAAAATTAGGATTCATCTGCTTCTCTTATTAGTTGCTGTGGGAATATTGAATTTTTGCATTTAGTTCATCATATTTGTTAATATAATTCTGTGTCTGCAGTACTTGCAAGATATATGTTTGGGTTAAAATCATCATTTGGGTTAGCCTCATAGGTATGTATATTCAAATATGGCACCTACTAAAAAGAGCAAGATACTTTTTCAGTTTTTAATCTGGTACTATTGTGCCAAAGCCAGAAATAGGAATTTCTGACGAGATGGCTCTTTTTATATAATTGCTTGAAAGTGATCTGACCTTAAATTACCACGTATATACACTCACAAAAGCTCACAAATTTATATATTCTTTTACCATGGGCTCATGGAATTCCGACTGAATTCATCAGGCTCTATAGATTCTTCTTTCAAGATTTTTGGGGTTCTCTTTTCTCTGTTTCAAGTCTTTTATTTATTTTATTGAAATATAATTTACACATAACTATAACTTTTCAGGACAAGTTGTTAGGACTGGTTACAGAAAAAGGATGAAAGCTGAATTTATAACAAGAATACTTGGCTCTTTATGGATGAAAATATGCATCCATGAGCTTGCTGAAGGTGCTATAAAATCTCTTCCATATCCACTCGCATACTTCTATGAAACTCATTTATGTACTGTATTTTGGTATGTTTCTTTTTTAAATTGTGTTAGAATTATCACATAACATAAAATTTACCATTTTAACCATTTTAAGTGTACACTTCATTGCCATTAACTGCATTCACATTGCTATGCAATTATCTCCACTATCTCCACATATTACTTCATCTTGAAAACTGAAACTGTACCAATTAGCCAATAACTACCCATTCCTGCCTTCCTAACCCCCTGGTCACCACCATTCTGTTTTCTTTCTCTAGGAGTTTGACTACTCTCAGTATTTCATATAAGTGGAATCATTATATGGCATTTATCCTTTTTGACTGGCTTATTTTACTTAGCCTAGTATCTTTAAGGTTCAGCCACGTTATAGCTTGTGTCAGCATTTTCTTTATTAAGACTGAATGATATTCCATTGGATATAAACACATTTTAAGTTTTCTTCTGCTGATTGACACTTGGGTTATTTCCACATTTTGCTTGTGAATAAGGCTTCTGTGAACACAAATGCACACATATACGTTCTATTTATTTATTTATTTATTTTTTGAGACAGAGTCTCATTATGTCACCCTCGGTAGAGTGCCATGGCGTCATAGCTCACAGCAACCACAAACTCTTGAGCTTAAGTGATTCTCTTGCCGCAGCCTCCCAGTAGCTGGGACTACAGGCACCTGCCACAACATCTGGCTATTTTTTTTTTGTTATTGTTGTCGTTGTTTAGCAGGCCCTGGCTGGGTTCAAACCCACCAGCCCCCGTACATGTGGCTGGTGCCCTAACCACTGAGCTACGAGTGCTGAGCCTATGTTCAATTTCTTGACTGAACATACATATACTTATACCCAGACATGGAATTTTTGGATCCTATGGTAATTTTATGTTTAATTTTTTGAGGAACCACCAAACTGTTTTGCACAGCAGATGGACTATTTTAATATTCCTACAAGCACTCTACCAGGGTTGCAGTATCTTCACACTTTTTCCCAACAATTATTATTTTCTGTTTTTTCCATAACAGCCATTTTCATTTCATGGTGGTTTCAATTTGCATTTCTTTGATGTTGAGATAATGAGCCATTTATATATCTCCTTTAGAGAAATGTCTGTTCAAATCCTTTACCTATTTCTAAATTAAGTTGTTTGCTTTTTTAAATTAAGTGGTAGGAATTCTTTGTGTATTCTGGATACTAATCCCTAATCAAGATACCTGATTTGTAAATATTCTCTCCCATTCCATGGATTGTCTTTTCACTCTGTTGATGGTATCCTTTAATATACAAATATAATAGCTAAACCTAGTCCCTGATTTTCTCCCTCTCTTCACCCTCTCTCTTCTTGCCTCACCTTATTCCCCATTACCTGATCCAGCTACCCCCTTCCTACCACCTTCTTTCTCCCATCTCTACCAGTTCTCCCCAATATCTTCTTTTCCTTCATGCTATTCACCCCACTTCCCCAAATAGGTATACTAATCCTCCTTAAATTTTTTCTCTTCCCTTTAGGTGCACTGCCTCCATAGTCTTTCCTTTTTTATTTCAAGGCTTTAAGTGATCATAATAATATATTCTGGTATCAATCCATGAGCTTGAATAGTTTGTGCAACTACTGTTATTTGCATATGTGTCATTTTTTTTTTCTATGAAGACCCATAAGCCCTGTTGGGCTGGATCAATCCATTAAGTAAAGAAGGCTGGACACCAGGTCTTTTGTGCAGTGCTTCCCTACCATAATATTTTGCCACCATGGGGGACCTGAAGAGGTGGTGAAAAGGCAGCTGAAGGATCTCCGTGCTCTGGTGGTTGTGGAACTGTCTTTGATTATAATATAATGGAACCAACCTTGAAAGGGTAGTGGGTCTGGAAGTTCCATTGAACTTCCCACAGAGACAAATATGTGGAGAAGAGTGCTGAGTTATTACTTCCTGTTTAAATTGGCTGTAATAAATTACAGAAAACTAAATTGTTCTTCCTATAAAATGGTATATTACTATTACAGGGAATAGAACTACTTTGGGGACACAAAATTTACCAGGAGTATGTTTAAAAACTACCAGAAAGCACAATCAATAAACATAAGTATCCTTTCTATTTTCTCATAAAATCACACACACACACACGCACATGCACATGCGTGCTTTTACTAAAAGGGCCCATTAAAAAGCACACAGAAGTGCCTTATGAATAAATACTTATCCATTTGTCTAGGCCTTTTACAGCATCACTATTTATTTTGTACAAATCCTATGAAGTGGACAGTTTTTCACTCTAGAATGAGTTTTATTTTATTTTCTTGAATTATTAATAGTGCACTTTATTAGCCATATGTCAGCATCATGGACACATTACTCACCAAAGGAAAGCTGCTCTGGTCAGAAAGGAAAGCATCTGTGGCCTCCTGGTGGCAGCTCCATTTCTCCTCTCTTGCCCCAAGAGGGTGCTCTGTTTTTCTGCCATGATTTCTCACGAAGAAGATTGAATTTCTCCTACTTCATTTCAGCAAAAATTGAGAAAACTCCTACACTCAACAAAATGGTGCTGGGCATCTGGGGATTTGAAATTCTGACTTTCCAACAGTTCCTCATTTACCAACCAGTGCTAGGCTTTGGCCTAGGAACCAGAGCCTGCCTGGTTTTGTATTCACTGATAGTGCTTTGTTAGCACCTCTGGGAAAAATCTCTTTCTGAAAATAACTTTTTGTATAACATGATATAGTTCCAGAAAGGCAAAATATGTAAAGATTTGTTATATTCCCACAAAAATGCTTTCCTTTCCCCATGTTTTCAAGATTTTTCTTAATGATTTCATCTTGTTTGTTCATTAAAGAAAAGATTATGCCATCATCAAGATTGGGAATTTAATTTCACACATAATCTTGAGGGTTGTACTTTTCCAAATGATCCTCATGTCAGTGCAGTCATAGGAGTTACATTAGAGTTTTTAATGACAATGTTTGACGAATGTCTGCCACATACTTAAAATCACTATTAGGGCACTATGTTCAATGTTCCAGAAAAAGTCTTCAATTATTTTCTTACCAAATTATTAAAATTAATTTATGGGATGAATATAATAACTAATAGAAACTTTTTTAATGACCAAATAAATCTAGACTTTTTAGATTAAAATGTTAATACTGCCTGAATTATAACTTGTCCTTTCCAGATCCTTTGGCTCAGGGGTGCTAATCATACTTCATCAATAAGCCATCCGAAGAAATCAAGTGTGGACTTTCACATTAGTCACCAAGGCAGGCACCGTAGTTGGGGAATCTAAATTGGTGGCTTATTGTGCAGATCCATTAGGGATAAACAATTCATAAACAGTCTGCACTCATTTGTTAACAGTGATTGTTTCTGTGTGTGCAATTATGGATTTTTTTTTCCTTTCACTTTTCTTACTTAAATTGTTTGCAATGAACAAGTATTATTTTCTGGGTTTCCCACAGAGTTCAGAGCCTGAAACAAGAGCTCACATGAAATGTTATTTTGGAAAATGGTCTGAAAGAAGTGAAACAAGGAAGGAGAGAAAGCCAATCAAATGATACTTTCTTTTTAAAATTTCAGATTAATATAAGGGCACATATGATTGTGTTACTTTGTTTCCATTTGCATACTAATTCTAAACTAGTATATGAACAACTACAGGTCCTCACAAGAGAAAAGCGTAATTAAATTCAAGTAGGAGGGAGGGATATATGGGGGGAGGGTTCAGGCTCAGATGCTACCTAACAAACCCACAATGCTGCTTTCTTGATTTGGTTATTTGTTGTGGTCAACAGAGACTCAGACCCTTTGCAACCTCTGAGAAGACATAAAGTGTGCACCACAATCTTCTAGAAGGCTGGATAAAGCATGTACCTCCCATCTCCCACTGCACGCATTGGTTATCTGTAGCCCTATATGGCATTAGCCAAACAGAAGTTCTATGTTTGAGCACTTGGAAGTGCCTGGCCAGTTTCCACAGATGTCCCTATCTGTGACAGAATCTACAAGCCCTAGGACTGAGGACCAGAGATAGGAAAAGGGGGCTAAAAAGAGGAGCTGTCTGGGTACACTGAACAAAGCTTTTTGCCATGGCAAGAGCTGAGGTAAAAGGTAGGCCTATAGTATGTGACGCACAGGAGGTTCCAATATAATAATGCAAAATAATACTTATTTTCATATTGTACAAAAAAATAAAAATAATATCTTTTAGCTATGTTTGCTGCTTCAAGTGAAGAAAGAAGTTTTCCTGTTTAGGGATAAACACATGTACTATTATGCCACTACTACCTTAACAAATACCAAAAATAATTTGTGTTAAGTAGTTTAAAAAATCTACTTATCTTTGAAGACACAAATGGCCAAAGCTATATGACTCTACTTTTATGCAATACTAGAGTAGTCAAATACATAGAAAGCAGAAGAGAGGATACTGGGGGTTGAAGGGAGGGAAGAATGGAGAGTTCTTATTTAATGGTACAGAGTTTTGGTTTGGGATGATGAAAAAGTTCTCAAGATAGATGGTGGTGATGGCTGCCTGACATCATGAATGTCACCTAGTACCATTGAACTGTATTCTAAAACGGTTGAAGTAGTAAGTCTTAGTATATCTTGTCAAAATAATAAAAAAAAAAATCCCACCCATTTATGATGTTATAGTTCTTTCAGTCAGATGTCAGACTGTAGCATGTCTTGGCTGGAACCTTTGATAGAATCTCATAAGGCTAAAATCAAGATGTCAGCAGGACTATATTCATTTCTAGAGACTCCAGGGATGAATCTCCTCCTAAGCTCATTACTTTGATGATTGAAATCATTTTTTTGTATTTGTACAACTGAGGCTTTTTTTCCTAGGTGGCTGTCATCCAGGAGCTCTTAGTGGTTGTCTGCACCTGTTCACATGTTGTGCCCTTTGTTGTGCCCCTTTAGCAAAGGGGAGGCTAATTGGATTTCTCTCATGCTTTGATTCTCCCTAAGTCCTGCTACTACTGCATCTCTCTCACTTCAACTGGAGAACATTCTCTGTTTTGTAGTGACTCGTATTATTAGATTGGCCTCACCTGAATAATCTCCCTATGTAAGGCCCTATGACCGTGATTATATCAGCAAAGGCCCTTCTGCCAGGTATATTAATTCTGTTGGGCAACAGCAATGAAGTAGTAAAAATGAGTTGGCTTAACACAATAGAAACATACTCTCTCACAGTTCTGGAGGCCAGAAGTCTGAAATCAAGGTGTCATCAGGGCCACGTTCTCTCTGACAGCCCCAGAGGAGACTCCTCCTTTGCCTCTTCTAGCTTCTGGTGTTTGCCAGAAGTCCTCTGCATTCTTGGCATTTAGATGCATCACTCTGGTCATATGGCTGCCTTCTCCCTCTGTGTCGTCACATCTTCTTCCCTTTGTCTCTGCGTCCAAATTTCACCACTTTGTGAAGATAACGGCCACATTGGATTAGAACTCACCTCATTTTTTCTTTTTATTAATTAAGTATCTTTGTCGAGACCCAGTTCCCAAACAGGTAACATTCTGTATAGAGGACCTCAAACATCCTTTGGCGGATGCAAGGGAACCCATCATAACAGGTAATTGAACATTTTCAGGATGTAGAGATTAGAATGTGGATGCCTTTTTTGAGTAGGGGAACACTCTTCCTATTATACTTTCAGACTTTGTCTTGTGAACATTATTAACCTACAAAGTGCTCACATGATTCTTGAAATTTGTTAGTACTTTGTAAATATTAAGTTTATTAATCCAGAATAAATTTGTTAGAGGAATCAACATTATCATTTCATAGCTGAGTAACCCAGGGCTCATAATTCCTAGAGATATTTGTAATTCTATATAACGATCCAGGAAATTTATGGAGATCAATGTTAACATTTTTTTATTATGGTTGCCAGTGATTATCTTGCAGAACCCCTTGGTTATGGGCTGTATTATGAATAAGCATATTGTAAAGACTCCAATTAAAATGCCTTATTTAATGCTGTATTTGAACTAGAGTGATAAATGGTAAATGATTTGCTCACTTTCATATTGTTTTCACTTAAGGATCTCTTTGAATTAAGAATAAAATTTGCATTAAGGCCTTCAGCATACATTCCTATTTCTTTCCCCTTTGATAAAATCTGTTTTTTTTTCTTTTTATTGATTTATTTTATATATTTATTCTTTCATTTACACGTTCATTCAGAAAACATTCACTAGGCGGCGCCCATAGCTCAGTGTGTAGGGCATCGGCCACATACACCCAGGTCGGCGGTTCGAACCCGCACCAGGCCAGCTAAAACAACAATGACAACTGCAAGCAAAAAATGGCCAGGAGTTGTGGCAGGCGCCTGTAGTCCCAGCTACTCGGGAGACTGAGGTAAGAGAATTGCTTAAGCCCAAGAGTTTGAGGTTGTTGTGAGCTGTGACGCCATGGCACTCTATTCAGGGTGACATAGTGAGATTCTGTCTCAAAAAAAAAAAAAAGGAAAGAAAAAAAAAGAAAGCTTTCACTGGCCTTTTGTCATGTATATTCTAACTATTAGAGAATACAAAGACGAATCAGGCCTGGTTTCTAGCCTCAGATGGCTCGCAGTATTCCTCTCTAACCCCTTCTCCAGCCTGTCTTCCAAATTAGATCATTACCAAGGAAAACCCTTGTCTCCATCTTCCACCTTCTCCCAACTCTCAGCACCCTGTGTAACCTATTATGACCTTGGTTTTCTCCCATTACACTGAATTTCATCATTTAAGTTGCTTCATCTTCAATGTAGTTCCACTTTGAGATGTTCACCTTTAAATAACACAGACCCCTTCCTCTTGACTCACCTTCGCAATACCAGTTGTTCCTGTGGCAACCAAATACAGACCTCAAAACAACTCACTTCAGTTGCACCATATGCTTCTTTTTTTTTTTCTTTTAGAGACAGAGCCTCACTTTATCGCCCTCAGTAGAGTGCCAAGCCTTGGTCTCACAGCTCACAGCAACCTCCAACTCCTGGACTTGGGCGATACTCTTGCCTCAGCCTCCCTAATAGCTGGGACTTCAGGCGCCCGTCACAATGCCCGGCTATTTTTTTTTTTTTTTGTGCAGTTTAGCCAGGGACCGGTTCAAACCCGCCACCCTCAGTATATGGGGCTGGTGCCCTACCCACTGAACCACAGGCACCGCCCTGCACCATATATTTCTTTCTGCTAATGGATTTGCTGCTGCTTAGTGATAAATCTTCAAGAACCCACTTAGCCATTCAGTTGTACCTAGTTAGCTTTGTGAACCAGTAACTACGACCAAAAGTTTTTGTAGATATAGTTCTCAAATGTCCTTTATTACTCTGCCTCTTTACCTCCCATACCTCTCTCAGTATCTAGCACAAAATGTGGAAATGCCACTCCTTTAATTTGATCTCTGCCTAGAGTTTTACTGGGCATTTGAATCTTTAATCCTATTTTACACTCTTATTATTCGTGTTATACAAACAAATGACTTTTCCAACTCTGCAAAGCCCCAGATTTTTTTTGTCCTCTTTTATCCTTTCATTTCTTCTCAGAAACCAACCACCTCTTCCTTAGGTTATCTTTCTAATATAATACCTTGCTGAACAGTGTCAGTAGAACCTAATACATGCTACTAACATTTTATTTCCCACCCTCTTCCATCGTAACACCAACCATGTAGCCTCACCATCTGCGATTAAATTAATGACTATATAGTGTTACCCAATTTTTGCTGTTGAATGGATCTCTAGTCATTTCACCTGTTTGTTGCTCCTTGCCAACAAGCTTCCTGGCTATTAAGGTAGAAACATATGTTTTTGTTATAGTATCATCTCATTGCTGGTAAAATTTATGTGTAAGTTAAGCTTTGTAGAGAACCCCTTGGAAGACCTGAGTATTATTGTGTCTGGAGAGACTAGAGTGAGAAGAACCATTTAGAAAGGTAATGTCTTATCCTAGAAAGTTATCTAGGTCTTGCATATGGGTATTATTTTGAAAAATATATTAAAGATATTTCCCGATCAATTGTTTTTTACCTACTGCAATTCATAAATAGTGAGATTTTGAGCTCATCTTTTAGCTAAGGTGAGCAAGGAACTTTGTAATGAATCGGTGCTTTTGGACAGCGTGTTACTTCTGTCATTGTAACAAACCAAATAGCTTGTTTATGATTGGCAATAATAACAGCTGAAAACTTAACTAATATAGTGTAGTCTTGTCGCTTCAATCAGACATTATAAAGGCAGCTAATGGAAATATCATTCTTTCTTTGTTCCAATGTAAAGAATTTGGCAGCCAACAGGAGCTCCTCTGGTTAGAAATGCAGGCATAGGAGCTTGGAGGTAAATACTTGCTCACTTGCTGCCACTATTCCCCTCAGGACCAATTTCAAGCCCAGTGAAGTGTGTGATTTTTAAATTAATATAAAGTACATATTCACACACACTCAGGTCAAAGAGACCTATTAAATGTTACTTAATTTTTGAGAGCATAAAGTTACAGGACAAATGCATTATGAAAAATGAATGTTTTCAATGACAAGGACTTTTCTCAGTATCCATCAAGAGCCGAATGGGGGGGGCCATTTTTCCAAATAGTAGAATGCAGGCTCTCAGGATTAGGGCTCCATTTTAAGGTATTCAGTTGCAAATGAGAAATTCATCATGTACACAGAGAAAAATCACTCCAGATTTGTATCATGTGGCTATGATTTCAAGCACAAGTGTTTGGAGCAAGTTAATCCTACTAAAATAATTTAGGGAACATCATTATTCCTTTAGCACAAAGAAATGTGCCCAACTGTGTGTGTTAACTATTGGATATTTTATTAAAGTAATACCTATATAAGTCTATGTGGCCAAAATATAAAGAAAAGGAAAGAAGCAGAAGAAAACAGGAACGAAATGCCCCCAGCTTTAACATGAAAGGTCTATGATCCCTGTTACAGTTTCCCTGGGAAGCAAACTCTGAGTTGTAGAATTGTATACAGAAAGTTTACTGGGGGCAGCGCCTGGCTCAAGCAGTAGGGCGCTGGCCCCATATACCAGAGCTGGCAGGTTCAAACCCAGCCACGGCCAAAAACTGCGGAAAAAAAAAAAGTTTACTGGAAAGTTAGAATCAACGCCTGTGGGTATGTGATGGAAAAGAATTGCGCAAAAGTTATTTGGTACAATTACAACGAGGGCTTCAAGCAACCTCACAGAGCAGTGGTTCTCAACTTTCTTAATGCCACAACCGTTTAATACAGTTCCTGTGGGTCTCGACCCACAGGTTGAGAACCACTGCCACAGAGAATTCTGGAGATGAAATATTCCTGCAGGGTGGTCTCAAATTGACATAAGGACCCGGCCCATTACTGCTCCTTCTTCCCCAGGAACCTGGCCCATTACTGCTCCTTGTTGCATTCAGTCACTGGATAGGGGCTGTCCCAGAGAAGGAGTTGTGATTTGGGGCAAGGTGTCTTTATCCAACTGTTAGCAATCTCTGGAAATAGACTCAGCTGACAGAAATTAGTTACCAACACTCCTCCCAGCAGCTGAAGGAAGGAGTGCTTCAGTTCTGGAAGTGGGTAACCAGGGGAGTGAATCAGTGTCTACTTCCATTATCCATTGAGAAAATTTACTACTAATAGCCGTGTGACCTATTGTGAATGTGTATGTTTATAGTGTGGGGGGTGGGAGAGTTAGTAATGGAGAGGGAGGTTTATGGGGAAGGATTAGAACAAGATATATGACTTATTCCTTCTGTGGATTCAAATAATGTTTGTCTCCTTATTGTTCAGCTTCTTTAACCATAATATAAGGCCTTAAGTCTCATTTGATTAAAAAATCCTGGTAGATTCCCTGGACTTCAAAGCTAGAAGGAACCCTAAAGATCAACTAGCAAAAAGGCCCACGTGTATTAAATACCCATTGATAAATCTCAGACTGGGCTTTATATACATGCTTGATGGGTGAGACTTTGACAGGAGTCATGTATGGCTGACACTGAAACACTGAATGAGATTTCAGAAGATAATCTCCTCATTTTATCCTAAAAGTACTTCTGATTTTCTTCAAGAGCTGGGAGGAGGCAGTATGCTGAACAGGGCTTAGATGGAGGCAAGGCAACTGAGGCACCTAGCACATAAAACAATAAAGAGGCCTTCACTCTCAAGATCACAAAAGGTGAACACATAAGGAGGAACTCAAAAGTTGTACAAAAGCAGGACCCTGAGCCTGGGTGCCTCCTTTTGCACCATTCCTTGTTGTAGTACTAAGGGAATAGGTCTCTCTTCTGAAGGAATGGATCCCATTCTTCTTCAGCAGAGACTGGCTTAAAGTATGCAACCCATTGCTCGCTGATTAGATGTCTTAGTCTTTCTGTGCTGCTGTAACAAAATTCTTGAAACTCAGTAATTTATAAAGAATAGAAATTTATTTCTGACAGTTCTGGAGGCTAGACGGTCTAAGATCAAGGTGCTGGCAGGTTTGGTTGTTCTGTAAGGACTGCTTTTTGCTTTCAAGATCAAGCCTTATTGCTGTGCCCTCTGGAGGTGAGAAATACTGTGTTCTCACATGGTGGAAGGTGGAAAAGAGTGAGAGCCTAATTCTACATAAGACCTCTCTTATAAGGACTTTAATCCAATTTGTGAAGGAAGAGCCTCTAAGTAATTAGACCTATAACTACCTCTTTACAACCCCACTTCATAACACTATTAACTTGGCCATTAGGTTTCAACATACAAATTTTGGAAGGGATACATTTAAACTATTGCAGAAGACATCTGCTGTGGGACTCCTGGGGATGGTTTTCTGTACTCATCGAGATACAACAAGAGAAATTTCCCTTTCTTTTGACAGGGTTATATGAAGATGTGATGCTTGAAGCTGTTGTAGTCATCTTGCAGCCATGAAGGGACAAACTAAATGGTGAATATCAACATCCGGTTCTTACTGTAACACTGCTGAATGAACCAATTGAACCTGAACTGCCTGCCTCAGAACTACTGGAAGGGCCACCAGCCACATACACCTGAGCTGGCGGGTTCGAATCCAGCCTGGGCCCGCCAAACAATGATACCTACAACCAATAGCCGAGTGTTGTGGCGGACACCTGTAGTCCCAGCTACTTGGGAGGCAGAGGCAAGAAACTCTTTTGAGCCCAGGAGTTGGAGGTCGCTGTGAGCTGTGATGCCATGACACTCTACCCAGGGTGACAGCTTGAGTCTCTGTCTCAAAAAAAAAAAAAGGACTACTGGAAGGTGAGATAATAGATATCCACTAGATAAGACATTTTATTTGTTGGTTTTTTTTTACACTTGTCATGCTGACTTTTATTTTTTTTTTGCTATTGTTTGGGGTTCATTGAAGATAGAAATAATTAGGTTCAACTGATTTAATTTGTTAGGTAAAGTCCCTCTTATAATTGTGTCCTGCCCCCAAGAGGTGTGCCATAACCCCTCATCTTCCTCCCTCCTCCCGACTCCCTCATTTGCCTGTCCCCCCACCTTGAATTGATTTGAGTTTTTCTCTTATGAGGGTATGTATTAGATCATCTACTGGCTTCATATTAGAATTGGGTACGTTGGATTCTTGTTTCTCCATTCCTGTGATGCTTTACTAAGAAGAATGTGTTCCAACTCAGTCCAGTTTAATACAAAAGATGTAGTCCCATCTTTTTAAGGACTGAATAGTATTCCATGATATACATATACCACAGCTTCCTAATCCATTCCAGGATTGGTGGGTATATAAGTTGTTTCCACATTTTGACGATTATAAATTGAGCTGCAATAAACAGTCTAGTGCAAATGTCCTTATAATAAAATGATTGTTTTCTTTTTTTTTTTTTTTTTTTTGCTTCTGGAGAGATGCCTAGTAATGGGATTGCAGGATCAAATGGGAGGTCTAATTTGAGTTCTTTGAGGATTCTCCACACTTCCTTCCAAACAGGTTGTATTAGTTTGCAGTCCCACCAGCAGGGTAAAAGTGTTGCCTTCTCTCCACATCCACACCTGCATCTGCAGCTTTGAGATTTTGTGATGTGGGCTACTCTCTCTGGGGTTAGGTGATATCTCAGGGTGGTTTTGATTTGCATTTCTCTGATGATCAGGGATGATGAGCATTTTTTCAAAAGTTTGTTAGCCATTCCTCTGTCTTTGTCAGAGAAGGTTCTGTTTATATGTCTTGCTCAGTGGTAGATGGGATTGTTTACTCTATTTTTGTTGATTAATCTGAGCTCTCTGTAAATTCTAGTTATTAACCCTTTGTTAGATTCATACCCTTCAAAATTGTTTTCCGATTCTGAAGGTTGTCTTTTTGCTTTACTTGGTGTGTCTTTAGCTGTGCAGAAGCTTTTAAGCTTAATTAAGTCCCATTTGTTAATTTTTCTTATTGTGATGGTTGCTGAAGTCTATGTCATAAAGTCTTTCCCCAGTCCAAAATTGTCAAAAATTTTCTCCAAACTTTCCTCTAAGATTTTCATCATTTCGTGTCTTAGATTTAAATCTTCTATCCATCCTGAGTCAATGTTTGTAAATGGTGAAAGGTGTGAGTAGAGTTTCCGTCTACTACATGTGGTTATCCAGTTTTCCCAGCACCATGTGTTGAATAGGGATTCCCCCACCATACGGCTTTTGTTTGGTTTATCAAAGATCAGATGGCAAGTAGAGACTGGTGTCATCTATTGGTTTTCTATTGTGTTCCATATGTCTGTGTGTCTATTTTTGTGCCACTATCATGCTGTTTTGATTACTGTGAACTTCTAATATAGCCTGAAGGCTGGCAGAATAGCCTTGGCTATATGAGGTTTTTCCTGCTTCCAAAGACCAAGTACTATATTTTCAGCTCCTCAACATATGATGCTGGTATTTTAATGGAAATTACATTGAATCTGTAGATTGCTTTGCATAGAATAGATATTTTGACCATGTTGATTCTTCCCAGCCATAACCATGGTATCTTCTTCATTTTTTAATGTCTTCTGCTGTTTCTCTTCTTACGGTTTCATAATTCTTTGTAAAGATCCTTCACCTGGCTCGGTGCCCGTAGCACAGTGGTTACAGTGCCAGCCACATGCACAAAGGGTGGCGGGTTCAAACTCAGCCCAGAGCCAGATAAACAACAAGGACAACTGCAACATAAAACAGCTGGGCATTGTAGCAGGCACCTGTAGTCCCTGCTACTTGGGTGGCTGAGGCAAGAGAATCGCTTGAGCCCAAGAGTTTGAGGTGGTTGTGAGCTATAATGCCACAGCATTCTACCCAAGGCAACATAGTGAGACTCTGTCTCAAAAAAAAAAGATCCTTCACCTCTTTTTTTAGGTATGTTCCTAAGTATTTCATTTAATATGAAGCTACTTTGAAGGGAATTGTATCCTTGATTTGCTTCTCAACATGGCTGTTATTGGCATATACAAAGACTACTAATTTTTGGACATTGATTTTATACCCTAAGATATTACTGTATTTCCTTATCCTTTCCAGGTGTTTTGTGGTTGAGTCTCTGGGCTTTTCTAAGTATAAGATAATATCATCAACCAAAAGGAAGAGCTTCACCTCTGCCCCCATCTGGATGCCCTTTATATCCTTCTCTTGCCTGATTTCATTGGCTAGAACTTCCAACAAAATGTTGAATAATAGTGGCGTTAGTGGACATCCTTGTCTGGTTCCTGTTCTAACTGGAAAAACTTTCAATTTTACTCCATTTAGTATGATGTTAGCTATGGGTTTGTCATATATGGCTTCGATCAGCTTAAGAAATGTGTAACATATGCATATGTTTTTAAATGCTCTTGTTAGAAAAGGATTCTGAATTTTGTCAAATGCTTTTTCTGCGTCTACTGAGAGGATCATAGAGTCTTTGTTTTCGCATCTACTGATATGATTTATTACATTTATGGATTTGTGTATATTATACCAGTCTTTCATCCCTTGGATGAAGCCTACTTGATCATGGTGGATAGTTTTTTGTGTTTTTTTTAATGTGTAGCTGCAACCTATTAGGTAAGGTTTTGTATATATTCATTAGTCAAATTGGTCTGTAGTTCTTCTTTTTAGTTGGATCCTTTCTTGGTTTTGAAAATAAGGTGACATTTGCTTCATAGAACGTGTTGAGAAAGATTCCTTCCTTCTCAATGTTTGGATTAGTTTCTGCAGTATAGATACAAGCTCATCTTTGAAAGTATGATAGAATTCTGATGTGAAGCCATCTGGTCTTGTGCTTTTTTTTTGTTGTTGGAAGCTTTTTTATTGTTTCTGCAATCTCAGTGCTTGATATTGGTATATTCAAGAGATATAATTCTTCCTGGTTAAGTCTAGGGAGGTGGTGTGATTCCAAGTGTTGGTCCATTTCCTCCCTGAGCTGGCTCAACAATGTAATGATTCCACACAATCACTATTGACTTGCAGCTTGGCGGAAGGAAGAGGAAAGAAGGAACTTCCACTGAATGTACAGAACTGGTCTTAATAAGAATTAATATCACTCTTCTAATATCATGGTCATTAGAATCTCTTGCTGTTTCTGTAATATTTTTCTGTTGGTTACACACTTCTACGTAGATTGTATAATAGGGTCCTTGCTACATTCCTGTGAAGGAAGCAGGATAAGGATTACGATATCCATTTTGCAAGTGAGGTAATAGAGGTTAGCTTTTTCCAAGGGTTGTGTAGCTAGTATCTGCTGCTTTGGGATTTCGGTTCATCTTTCCTTTTGGTTTATGAAACTGCTCTTCATTAAACTCCCATATAGGCTGGGAGCAGTGGCTCACACCTGTAATTCTAGCACTCTGGGAGGCCAAGGCTGGTGGATTGCCTGAGCTCAGGAGTTTGAGACCAGCCTAAGCCAGAGCGAGAACTCATCTCTAAAAAAATAGCCAGGCATTGTGGTGGGCGCCTGTAGTTCCAGCTACTTGGGAGGCTGAGGAAAAGGATCACTCGAGTCCAAGAGTTTGAGGTTGCTGTGAGATATGATGCTATGATATTCTACCAAAGGTGACAAGGTGAAACTCTGTTTTTAAAAGAAAAAACAAACAAAAAGCTCCCATGTATTTGTTGCCCTATTTTTAGTTATTTCCTAAGTAGTGTACCTAACGCCAGTCTCAGCTTCCCTTCAATGCATCCTCTTTTCCTGTGGCCAAAGCTATCTTCCTAATCACGCCATTCTTCTACTCAAAAATATCAATGGTTTTCCATTGCCTACAGAATAAAGTCAAAACTACAACATACTTCTGAAGGTCTTTACCATTTTCAGTTGATTGATCTTTCTAAGTTATTTCAGGCAGACTTTGGTTGTCATGTTGCCTCCATCCTCCAGTTCCATGTTCTGGCCGTAAAGAAGTATTACCCAGTTCTTGAACATACCATGCCTGACCTTTGGAAGTTTTAAACCTTAGAAATATTTTTCTCATTGCCAGAAATGTCATCCACCATCTTCTCTGGAAAGCATCCTATTTACCTAAGACCATCTTAAAAGTTTGCTCAGCTGGAAACTTCCTCATGTACAGAAGCAATCTCAGTCCTTTGTCTGAGAGCCCCTTTTTTTGTTGTTGTTGTTGTTTATACCCTAATCTAACACTCTGTACCCCTTGTCTGCAATTATATTTTGGTATTTTGTTGGTATTTGAGATTTTGTTGTTGTCATTGCTTTTTACTGAACTGACCTCCTGCAGGGCAAAAAACCATATCTGTTTAATCTTTGTTTCCAACATGACTGGCAGAGAGTCTAGCACAAACAAAGCAGGTACTCAGTGGATACTGAATTCAATTCCATACCTCTCTGAAGGTTACCCTAAATGTTTATATGGGGCTTCAGTTCATTAGACACATGTAGTAACAGGAATGCTGGAAGGGGTATGCAAAATGACATTCAAGGTGGCCTTGTCCATCTCAATTAGTTTCTAGAGGAGTCACTGTGCTTTAAGTCCTAAAAGGAATAAGTTAGATACCTTCCTTTCCAGGTGAGGCATTGAAGTGAACCATTTCACTGTATATCCACCCAAAGTAAAAGCACCTAAAATACAAGTTTATTTTGTCCCTAGGTAAACATCTCTGTATTTGTTAGATGTGCAATTCTTGTTGATGTTATTTTATGTTAGTAATATTAGAAGTTATTTTCAAAACAGTAAAACCTTTGGCTTATTATGATTCATTATCACCTCCTGGAGAGGCCTAAATTAAAGGCCTAAATGAACAAGCTGATCACACAGGTTGTCATGAAGAACAGCTTGCCTTGGTCCTTATACAGACTATGTCAAGGAGACTCAGGTGCTTGACGTTAAAAATAACAATAACAATAATAATAATTTCCTCATTGAAAGATATTAACACAAATATGACCCTCTCCACTACCATCAGCGTAATTATTTAAGGGAAAATCTGAGAAAGTAGTGTGTCTGACTATAGGACATGAATTAAAGACGGGTTTCTCAATATTCTTTATAACATTTTTCTTTCTTTTTTTTTTTTTTTGAGACGGAGTCTTACTATATCACCCTCAGTAGAGTGCCATAGCTCACAGCAACCTCAAACTCTTGGGCTCAAGTGATTCTCTTGCCTCAGCCTCCCAAGTAGCTGGAACTACAGGTGCCCACCACAACGCCCGGCTATTTTGTTGTTGTAATTGTCAACTGTTGTTTAGCAGGCTCAGGCCAGGTTCGAATCCATCAGCCCTGGTGTATGTGGTTGGCGCCATAACCACTTTGCTATGAGCACCGAACCTAGAATACTTTTCTAGGAATCATTGTAAGGAAAAGAGGCCAGAAGGGCAAAAGTTTGGCTCTTCCTTCAGGGCTGTGAAGAGGAAGGTAATATGATATCAGGGACTAAAAGTTAGGTTAAGAAAACCAGAATAATGAGAATGATGACTTTACCCAGTAATTTTGCCTAGTAATAAATCCAGTACAGCTGGACCTTTAATATAAAACCTGACCTGTTAGGCAGAAAGTCAGTTCCTCCCTGCCTTATTTCCCCTACCTCAGGTCAGCAACTTGGATAGGTTGTTGTCCATGGAGAAAATAATGAAACCATTCCTCCCAGGATCTGGTCCAACTGGGAAGGGATTTGCACCTAAACTAGTCTAGCTGGAAGCAAAACTAAGATCCTAGATCAAACAACACTGGGAAGACCATGCCAGTTATCTCAGCCAAACTGCAGGTGGCCCTCCTTATCCAGAGGTTCCACATCTGTACGTCCAACCAACCAACTGCAGATCAGAAATATTCAGGGAGAAAAACAATAGAAAACAATACAAGAAAAATAATACACGTAAAAAATACATTATAACTGTTTGCATAGCATTTGCATCATATTGGGTATTATAATCTAGAGATGATTTAAAGTGTAGCAGGAACTTGAGCATCCTCGTATTTTTATATCTATGGAGTGGGGGACCTGGAAGTAATAACCAATGGATACCGAGGAAGCACCAACACAAGCAGTTGCAAGTTATGTGGATTAAAATTAGACAGAATGGGTCAGAACCAAGGCTATGGACTGCATGGGAGTTCCGGAGTTCCTTCTCTGTAATGCCTAGTGTGGTTTGAAGACCAAGAATAAACATCTCTATGTGGCAGCACCCGTAGCTCAGAGGGTAGGACGCTGGCCATATACATCAAGGCTGGCAGGTTTGAACCCCACCCAGGCCAGCTAAAACAACAATAGCAACCGCAACAAAAAAATAGACGGGCTGTAGTCCCAGCTACTTGGGAGACTCAGGCAAGAGAATTGCTTAAGCCCAAGGGTTTGAGGTTGCTGTGAGCTGTAACACCACAGTACTCTACCCATGGCGACAGCTTGAGACTGTATCTCAAAAAAAAAAAATCTCTATGTATTATTTGCCAATTTTGATGTTGGAGCCTTTTTATCAAGTAATAACTCTTGGCCCCAAAGCAGGGTGGTTAAAATTTCATTGCTTTGCACAATTCTTCCATTTGAAAAATGTTTGGCTTCTTATTCTTGTGGGGTCAGACTAAGGATGATTTTGATCAATTTGTAGTTGAATTCAGAAATCACTGGTGGCTACTTTGAACTCAGAGGATGCTGCCTGCTGGGCTGTTCTTGTCTTTGTGACGGGTCAATCAGAAAGCAGAAACATCTAGAATGTCAGGCTACACAGTAATGTTCACTTTAATGTAATCAACAAAATTGATGACCGGAAATTCAAGTTCCATTATAATGTTTTCCAGAATAACTGATAATCCACAGCTTTGGTTTCATAACATACAATCTTTGTCAGAAGAAGAAAGTGGCATGCAATTTAATACAAGCACATTCCTTCTTAGCAAGCACTTTCTCTTCTGCTGGGAGTAATTCAGAATTCAAGTTAGCCTGACCACACCTGATCCAACCTGATATGGTAGTTTTTGATCAGAACACTTTTTTTGGCCATCGGCACTTAGGATATTGGAATTATATGCATTTTACTTTGCAACCTTAAGTTATCTTTATCTTTCTCTGCTTTTATTTACATGTTCCCACTCCCTTGTTCAAGTCTCAGAAAATCACAGTGTAGCAAGTTAAAAATAAGGCTTCAAATAAATCATACAATACAATGATCTACAGTGTAGTCAAGGTGATATTAGCACATTCAGAATGACTTGTCTATCTCTGCTTTTATACTACTCAGCTGCATTTAATCTTTTATTCTGGGATATTTTCGGATTTTCTTTTCTTTTCTTTTCTTTTTTTTTTTTTTTTGTTTGTTTGTTTGCAGTTTTGGCCGGGGCTGGGTTTGAACCCAACACCTCTGGCATATGGGGCCGGTGCCCTACTCCTTTGAACCACAGGCTCCGCCCAGATTTTCTTATTATTTTTCCGTTTAGAAAAATTAAAAACGTTAAAGCACCAATCTTATTTTCCTTGTTATTTTCATGTTGTCTTAAGAAAGAATGCTGGGATGGTGCCTGTAGCTCAAAGGACTAGGGTGCAAGCCCTGTATGCCAGAGGTAGTGGGTTTGAACCCAGCCCTGACCTTAAAAAAAAAAAAAAAGAAAGAAAGAATGCTGAAACCAGCACATGGTACCCCATGATTGCACTAATGTACACAGCTATGATTTAATAAAAAAGAAAAAGAAAGGGAAAACACAAAACTTAAAAAAAAAAAAAAACAAAGAAAGAAAGAATGCTTTTGCTTTTCTGTACAGGCTGATGGTGTGAGGGCCTTGCCCTGGGAGTCTTCAGATTGGGTTTTTTCTTAATTTCAGTCTTCGTCCAGAGTCTCTACAGCAGTGGCTGTTCCTCTTCCTATAACTCACAGATTTCTGCTATCCTGAGCACTCCTTTAAAGGGAGTAATGGCAGAATTGAAGCTCTCTGAGTCTTAATTTCCATATCTAAAAAGAAGAGGATTAGGTGGAAAACTCTAGGTTCCTGAGTTAGTGACACCAGGTCTAGTTTTTTAGGCAGACAGCAGCTTTTATTCCCTTTATGCATCTCTGCTCTTTCCTAGCAGAAGTAATTGATGATCTGCATTACTTGATCACTGTATTTGTCAGAGTATTATGGCGAGTTACTTCCTGAAACACCAGCACCCCATTTAAAAGCTCCAGCATGTATACTCAGGTATGTGTATAGTGTTAGCTGGCACAGTTTCCCTCTGCAGCTACTCCAGGAAAACACCTTTTTTCCCCCCATAACTCTCTTCAGCAATTTTTTTCCTCTGTCCCTTTGTGTCTTAGAACCTGTATTTCACTTCCTACTTTGACCTTTTCTGACCTGACTACTTGATTCTATCACTATTTCTTTGTTGTCTTCCTTAGGTATTTGCCCAGCTTCCGCCTTTGATTGTCAGTGTCTTGTTGCTGCTTTTCTGTTGCTGCTACTGCTGCTGCTATCAAGAGCTGGGAGGGAAAATAGGTGAGCCGCTGAGTGATAATGGCTGCCAACTGTTATTATTTCAAAAAGACTTTTCTCCACTTATGACTAGTCTGTGATGATGGCTCAGGCACTGGGAACTGACCTGGAATGTGCTACCAATTTCTCTTCATCTTATTTCCATTATGTGGGTTTTCAGTTACTTTCTTGCTTTTTGTTTAGGTGACCATAGGGTTTTGGGTCCACTACTCTCTACCGCATCTTGCACCAAGAATTTTTTTTTCTGTTCACATTTTATGTCCATTATCAACCATTGTACAGAGAACTGGCTTTGTAACCTAGCTTTCTATATTTACTACCTGTGAATACCTCTGTGAGCCCGTTTCTGTGTAAAGTATAGATGATAATAATTTTGTCATATTGTTAGTGTGAATATTAAATGAGATTGTCTGTGAAAATGTCTAGCACAGTGCCTGACTCCAGGCAGGGCTCAGCGCATGTACATTCCCTTCCCTCCTCCTTCTTCGTCTCTCTGTCTTTCACGCTGCATAAACAAGCACCATGTGGATTGTTTTTGTAGTTACATATAATGTTTTTCCTTTGGGACAAGAAGCTGTGTTTGAACAAGTTTTTCTGGCATACTTTAAGCCCCCTAGTAAAACTAGATTCCATTCCCAGAGTTCAGTTTGTCTTGCTGGTTTCTATGGACCCAGGGGTCACAGTGTGCTACCTATTTCTCAGTGACTTTTCCTAAGCACAGTAAACATCTATTATACAATTATTTACCTCTGACCACTTCTCATATACTTTTTTTTTTTTTTTTGAGACAGAGCCTCAAGCTGTCGCCCTGGGTAGAGTGCCATGGCATCACAGCTCACAGCAACCTCCAATTCCTGGGCTCAAGTGAGTCTCTTGCCTCCACCTCCCAAGTAGCTGGGACCACAGGCGCCCGCCACAACGCCCGGCCATTTTTTTGGTTGCAGCCATCATTGTTGTTTGGCGGGCCCGGGGGCTGGATTCGAACCTGCCAGCTCAGGTGTACGTGGCTGGCGCCTTAGCCCGTTGAGCCACAGGCGCCGAGCCTCTCATATACTTTTAATTCTTTTTCTTTATTCATATTCTGAAGTAAATAGTCATTGTTTCTCCTTCTTCTCATTCTTTCTTGTTTTTTAATTTTTTTTTTGTTCGCTTGTTTTTGTGACAGAGTCTCACTGTGTCACCCTCAGTAGAGTCCTGTGGTGTCACAGCTTACAGCAACATCCTACTCTTGGGTTTAAGTGCTTCTCTTGCCTCATCCTCCCGAGTAGCTGGGATTACAGGTGCCCACCACAACACCCGGCTATTTTGTATTGCCGTTGTCATTGCTGTTTTAGCTGGCCCAGACTGAGTTTGAACCCGCTAACCTCGGTGTATGTGGCTGGCACCGTAACCACTGTGCTACCATTGTGCTACAGGCATCAAGCCCTTTCATCCTTTCTTAAGCAAACACCTTCTGTCACAGTGCTTGCCCTTGTAAGAAGTCACTCCAAATTTGGACTTCAGCACCTGGGCCATTCATCAACTCTACTTCACAGTATTTAAAAGATGTTGCAAAGTTCTATCTATCTATCTATCTCCTTTTCTTCCAGAGTCAGCTTCAGCTTCTGAGGAATCCTCTTTGCTTTCCTTTGCTAGCCTTCCAAATACTTGACTCTACAGCTTGGCGCCTGTGGCTCAACGGGCTAAGGCACCAGCCACATACACCTGAACTGGCGGGTTCGAATCCAGCCCCCAGGCCCGCCAAACAACAATGACGGCTGCAACCAAAAAATGGCCGGGCATTGTGGCGGGCGCCTGTAGTCCCAGCTACTTGGGAGGCGGAGACATGAGACTCGCTTGAGTCCAGGAATTGGCGGTTGCTATGAGCTGTGATGCCATAGCACTCTGTCCAGGGTGACAGCTTAAGGCTCTGTCTCAAAAAAAAAAAAAAATACTTGACTCTAGTCCTTATTCATTAGCTCACCTTTGAAGCCATAAGCACGTCTTTTGTGTATGTAGAATTATCTACCTTGCTCGTTATTTTTGTGGATTTGTGGTGCCCCCTTTTTGCCAAGAAAAAAAAATCTAATGCACTGTTCCATGTTCTTCAATGATGGAGTGCAACTCTTTATAATTCTTTGGTTATCCTACCCATCCTTAGTTCGAGGTGGTATGTGCTTCCTAAGACACGATTGCTCAAATGATTGTACTATTACCTTTATATTACCCACTCTTCCTTCAGGTTTCATTTTCAATGAAATTACACAAGTTTTACATTATGAGGGAGAATCCCTGTATATTACAGAGGACAGTGTTCAGACACCTACTGGCCATGACTAATAGAGGAATGCTGAAACTCAGAACCAGAAATTTCCTTTAAAATTTGCCAAGTCTGACCTTCTGTATAAAGGAACAGTCTTGTGCTGCAAATGGTATCTGACAGTCACAGATTTAGAAGTCATTATCTCATGAGGATAGTTTTGTACTGTTCCAAGTGGTATAGTGTTTATTTAAATACTGGTGCAAAATATAATTTTCATTAAGTGAGCTAGGGTCCTAGTCCACCCCTTTTGAATCACATAGCTCTTTTCCATGCAATAGCCCTGCAAATAGTTGAGGACATTACTATCTAGCCCGAGTTATGTCTCTTCCAAATAGCCTCAGTTCTTCCATTATCAAAGTGTTCAGCCTCTTTACCATCCTAGCCATTCATTTCTAGATGTAATCTAGGATGTCAAAAATGTGGCATTTAGGACCGAGTCCGACTATTAGGTAAGGCTACTCAGAGAATGGAGACTGTCATCTCGCTTGTTCCTATATAGTCTGCTCCTTCTGTTGTAACTTAAAGTCATAATCATTACTCAGCAATTCATCACACTGTTGAGTGATTTGAGCTTGCCGAAAACAGTAAATCTCTTTTTCAGAAAAGCGATCGGTTACTCACCTCTGTTTAGTCTTGAACTTTGGCAGTGCTTCTGGTTGTTTTATTTCATTTTGGTTCAAATACAGGGTTTGCATTAGCTACATTCACTTTCACATTGCTGAATTTACTGCTGAGTCATTTTAGCCATTGAAGTAATTTTGGATCCTGTCTCTATCATCTGCTTTTATGGGAATTCAAAAATAGTAAACTTCATAACTGGATTTCGTTTTGTGAAGCAAAACCATGATTTTTTTCTATTTTTTATTTACATCATTATTATATTCTGTTCACAGTATGTTGCCATCTGTCATACTTTATTTAACTTGGAAAGTCTGTTTAATGATTGCTTACAGGCCTATGGGGATTAGACTATATTTTGAAAGCTCACTGCTCATGTCTGAAAGTACTCAGTCCTCCACTCATAAACAACCTACCACTCCAGCCAAAACATATGAAAGGAGAGGGTGGAAGTAACATTCATAAAATCATAATTGATTTCTTTTTTTTTTTTTGTGGCTAAGTAAAGATTATTTTTATTTTTTGGTAAGACAGAATTTATTCACAGAAAAGAATACAGAAAACACTAAGGCTCCTGGTAGAGGGAAAGAATTCTAGTGGGGAGAGAAAAGCTCTCTCCGTTTCTCTCCCAGTCTTTCCTCGTCGCCTCCTTTAGGCCTTTAGTCTCAGGGTATATATAGGTGTATGGGTTCCTTGGCCAAGAAACAAATGAATACAATCCCTTCCGCCAGGGGCAAGGTGAATGAATGTATCAATGAATGGATACAGTCTATTCACAGAATTGAGGCCTAGGAAATTCACAAGAAATTGACCTAGGCATAGGAGATGGGGGTTCCACATTTAGTCCTAAGTGTGAAGTGAAGGAGACACCAAGGCACAGGTGTCTCCTCAGCAGTTGTCCAGCCTTTTTGGCAATTGG
>CAUYON010107624.1:0-18575 GCA_963573935.1 Arctocebus calabarensis
GAAGACCAAAAATCACATTATAACAAAGACATCTGTACCAGAATGTTTATTGCAGCCCAATTCATAATTGCTAAGTCATGGAAGAAGCCCAAGTGCCCATTGACCCACGAATTGATTAATAAATTGTGGTACATGTATACCATGGAATACTATGCAGACTCGAAGAAAGATGGAGACTTTACCTCTTTCATGTTTACATGGATGGAGCTGGAACATATTCTTCTAGCAAAGTATCTCATGAATGGAAGAAAAAGTATCCAATGTACTCAGCCCTACTATGAAGCTAATTTAAAGGTTTCATTTAAAGGTTTCATATGAAGGCTATAACCCAACTATAGCACAGGAAGATGGGAAGGGATGGGAGGAGGGAGGTTGGAGTGGAGGGAGGGTAATTGGTGGGGCCACACCTATGCATCTTAGGAGGGTACAGGCAAAACTTACTACATGCAGAATACAAATGTCTTCATACAATAACTAAGAAAAATGCCATGAAGGGTATGTTAAACAGTTTGATGAAAACATTTCAGGGTATATATGAAGCCAGCACATTTTACCCCTTGATTGCACTAATGTACGCAGCTATGATTTAATAAAAGAAAAAAAATCTGCAATTCACTTATAAATGCTTCAAAAATGGGTAAAAGTAACACAGAGGATACTAGAAATTGGCAAGGGTGGGGGCTGATGGGGAGGAAGAGAAACATTAAAGGATACAGAATTACAGTTGATAAGGGGAGTAAGTTCTAGTGTACCATAGCACTGGAGGGTGACTCACCTTAACAACATATATTCTATCTTTTGGAGTACCTAGAATGTGGATATTGTTTGTGCCCAACACAAAGAAATGATAAATTTTGCTAGTTACTGTGATCTGATCACTGACCATTTATGTGTCAAAACATCACTATCCACACAATGAGTATGGACAATTATTATTTGTTAATTTAAAAAGTTAAATTAACTTAAAAATAAGGTGGAATGATGTATACATAGCTATGTGATAAAGCAGTATAGCAAAATATAAATTTTGGAATCTATATTGCAGATAAAAAAAATGGCTGATCTCTCTAAAATTCTTGTGCACAGAAAAATATTTGAAAAAATGGATTGGGGAGAAAGCCTTTTTGAGGCTCTGAAACCTTTCTTCCCCTTCACTATTAACTCCTCTCCTTTATAATAAACAACCCATTTGTCACATCTTTAAATAATTTGTCATTTTATTTTATTTTTGCCATGGGCTTATTCATACTTGCTTTACTAGTGGGGACAGTTCAAATCTTTGAGATGATTTTGCATTTCATGATGCATAACATGAAATTCAGAGTCAGCTAATTAATATCAGGTTTAAATTTTAGAGTCACTTCATCCTTTAGTAACTAGTATGTAATTTCAGCTTAATTACTTTGCTGGTCTTAGTTCCATAATTTTTAATTTGGTAATAATGATGATGTGGAAACACTTTGAGATCATTCAGTATATTGCAGAGGATAAAATACAGGGTCAGCTAAACAGACCAGGTTTAAATTTTAAAGTCACTCTACCCTTTACTTATTAGTATGTAATTTTAGGCAAATTACTTTTGCTGGTCTTAGTTTCATAATTTTTAATTTGGTAATAATGATGATGAGATACTACTAATAATAAAATTTACCCCATAAAATCAATGTGGCAAACTGACATATTTTAAGATACCTGTTCTGTCTGTACCTCTTTAACACACTAAGTGCTTCCAACAGTCTTTGCTGTCTCAGACAGTCACGTTTTCTACCGTGTGGCTGGTTACTCCACTACTACCACCCTCCTCAACACTCTCAGCTGGAGGTGTGACTGACTGGACAACCCTGAGGCAAGCAACCAGTAACTCCAACTAGCCAGTGACATCTAGCAGGTGACCTGTTTTGAAACAGGCACTGGAACTACTAAAACATCTCTCAGTGGTGTAAATCAAGAGACTTACTGAGAGGTGGCAGCTGGTGGGTTCTGAGCTGGAAGATGGTCTTCACTGGGTCTCACTTATGATTACTAAGTTAAAGGTTTATAGAAGAAGGAAAAGTACCAGTAAGTAGAAACAAGCAGACAGTGAGCTTTGTGGCTCCTAGGACATGAATACAATGGCCTTTGTTCCTGACTTTGGAAACCTAAGTGTGCTTAGTTCCAATCTGTGATGTGCCTAAAATTCCCTGTGGAATTCTCCCAGGAAACTTCCCTTCTTTTGAACGAAGTGGATGAATCTCTACCAGCAAGGACAGACTAGCAGTTGCTGTGGAAACACACATGAGATTCTCAAGGTTTCACAATCACAGACATTTCTGTTTCTCTCCCGTGCTATGTACCCAACTCAAGCTACCTGGGGCTCTGTTTTACAGTATTTGAATTTTTAAAAAAGAGTTTTGTTTATTTTTTTAACATATCAATCATCAAATAATGCCAGACTACTATGAGCTGGTTCAAGAAGCTATTATGCAGAGTCACACTTTCCATTCCTACTCTCACTTCCCTGGTAAAGGAAGCCACATGACCACAGCTGACTTCCACAGGGGAGGGTGTGCGCCCTCAGAGAGCACCCTGGACACTGGTAGATGATAAGACAGTCCATCACAAGAACTTTGTGAGGCTTTCTCCCCATAAAAATGGTCTTAAGAGAGCTAACAAAATGACTGGTTAATAATAAACAATAAACCAGTGTGACGTTTGTCCTTGGGTGTAGGCCTTTGCTCATTGCAAGGCTTTTTTCAAAGTGTTAAGATGTTTCTGTTCACTTATCCTTCAGGCAGAGTACCTACTTGAAGGTGTGCCAGGCCTGGTGCTAAAGGCCAGAAATAAATTAGGAACAATATAGACTGGGGTCCTGCACCCATTGCATGGAGAATAATAGGTAATAGACAATCACAGAGCCTTGGTGATGCCTGGGATGCCTGTGGTAAGACTAGACCTGGATGCCTAAAAACATAGGAGGCAAAGCTAATTTAAGTCTGAGACACCAAGAAATGTTTCTTAGATGGAATGACAACAGCTGAAACCAGATGAATAAGGAGGCATTCAGGTGAAGGGCAAGAGAGACTTAGAGTTTTATAGGTAGAGGGTCTGTTAGAATTACAGATGCATATCAGTAATGGACACAATGTAAGGGTCTAGGGCCCACCTTCCAGGTGTGGAACACAGCTACAGCAGGGACTGCACCTACCAATTGCAAACATTGTAACCTAACCATTTAGGTTACGATGATTTATAAAAAGTCAGATGCAGATGTGATGGAGGCATGAAACATTTAATGAACCGTTAAAAAAAAAGAAAAGATGTGTGGACAAGCCTGCAGGGGCAAGGAATCTGCACCTGAAAGAAACTCATGGGCTCCTGGTCCTTAAGTGCAGCCTTTGGATTGAATCCAAATTTCAGAGAACAAATCCTTTCATTAAAAGGGGAGCAAAAGGGAAAGGTAAAGCTTTTCTTGCCTTCTTAGGTGATTAAAAACGAATGATCTCGAAATTAGAAGGCTGCAAGTTCCCAAGCCTATATCTATTAACCAATCCTTAACCTTCTACTCACCAACCTGCATTTATTAGACAAAAAGGAAGAGACTCATGTTGCAATTAAACTGTGAATTTTCCGCATCTCTCAGCACAGCTCTCCTGCACACGGCCCTGCAGGTGCACACCGTGTGGAAGCAGGGGCAGGAGCAATGCAGTGGAAATCACACAGCCAAGGGCTGGCCCCAACTCTGAATTCCACAGAATGTGGAAAATCACTTAACTCCTCTGAAAAATGGAGAGAACATGTTAAGGTCTTTGAAAAATATAACTCTACTTAATATGAGTGGCATTACTGGGAGGCTTAGAATATCATTCATTTAAAAAAAAGGAAAGAAAGGAAAATCTGTAAGATAATGTAGTTATGAAACAAACTATGTTAGTGTGGCATAATTTGCTGATGTGGGTAGATCTTATCAATAGCCTTTTTGGCAATTAAGATACCCAAGTAGTACTCTTCAGGTTTTAATCAGATGAATTAAATGAAATTTTTCTTCATTTATGTGGGTGAGAGAGTAAAACAAGAGCCCTTGGGAGACTTAAATTGGCCTTACTCTGGAGCCAATTCTGAATAGGATGGGAACTTAGTCAATCTACACACATTGTCCTTTCCTAGTTCGGGTTGGACTTTCCAATTTGCATTTGAAATTCAAAATGTCAGCCCTAATACTCCTGCTGCATCTCTAAGGGCATGACATGGCCTTTATAACTAAATGTTAAAACATAACTTGGTGCCTGATAGTTGCAATTCCATTTTCCAGTCCTAGGAGCTGTCAAAAGCACTGTGTAATGTGCTGTCAAGCCAGGTTGGTCAGACTGCATAGAATATAGTCTGCTTTCTGAACACTGTTCTTAGAGTGAGGAGTATCTCATAACCACACTTGTCTTACAACTTACCAGCAATGATTAGGATTCCTTTTATCTCTCTTCAGATCACCAGAGAAGCCCCTCTTGGAGGGTCTAGAAAGGTAAAGCAGCCCAGAAGTGGCTGGTGCTCATTCTTTGTTTTCCCTACTGAGCAGTTTCTCAGCTGCTTCAGTTGCATGATGGGAAACTGTCCTGGAGGGAGGTGGATTCAGAATTTGCTAAAGATGGCCGTCCAGAATCTGCACTCGTCTATTGGGTGGGAGCGGATGTACAGTTAAAGCATTCCAGGTTAACTGTATGTTACAGCGAAGAGCAACAGAAATGGTTAACAAATGACTTTATATGAGAAATCTGTGTTAAAAACAGGAACCAAAATTATTATTTTGTTCAATGAACTATCTCACTATAAAGATCATCAAAAATCCTCCTTCTGAGGGGCTGAATCAAAACTGATGAAAATATGTTTGCCAACAGATTCAGGAATGATAAATTCTAATCACTTAAAAAAAAAAACAGTAGAAACTGTGGCTCCACTTAAAGGAAATGACATAAAGTGTAGGGGGGAGGTAGGAAAAAATGCATACCATTCTGACCCATCAGTGAAGCTCAAATAAACATGGAAATATTAATAGAAATAAAAATAAAATAATGAAGAATTATCTTCCTTCTGATAATGGAGGAGCTTGTGGCAAAACAGTCCATTTGATAAAAACTAAAAAGCTGGATGGTTTTCAAAACCTGTTTGAAGGCATGTCACATTACCAAAGCTGGCGGGCTTGGAGGGTTCGGATTCCAGACAGAAGACTACTGAGACCAGTGCTTTTTCCCCTTCAAGGCTTTTGTCAGTGACAAAAGAGAACCCAAGGGGAGATCAGTGGCTAAAAGGTCAGGATGCCTACAGAACTTTGGGCGATCTCATGGGATGGAGTAACAAAAACAAACTTCAGGACCCACCAAGTGGGTCCCTGGTAAACACCTCAGACCACTAGATAAGACCCAGAAGGACTCTATTTAGGGATGTGAACAACCAAAACTGACCTAGTGTCACAAAGTTCTAAAATCTAAACTTGAAAGATCTGAGACCTAAACTCTATTGGGGATGTTACCTATCCCCAAACAAAAGTAAATCTTCTCTTGAAAAGTGACAACCTGAGTAAGAGCCTCAAAATATCTATGTGCTTTTCTATAACAATGTCTGACATTTTGTCAAAACTTGTAAGATGTGCCAAGAGGAAGAACCAAATGACTGGAAAAGACACCAGAGAATATCCAATACAGCAGATTCTTAAGTGATTCAGGTGTTACAGTTAACCAGATATAAGATAGAAAATAACAATTATTCATAGGGTCAAGATAACAGAAGATAAGGTGGAGAGTTTCACCAGAAAACTGGAAATCTACAGGAAGCCAAATGAAAGCTCTAGGTCTGAAAAAAAATTATAATTTAATAAGCGGGTTTAAAATAGATCAGATGTGATTAAAGAAAGAAAGAGTAAACTTCAAATAAAAGAAGTACTAGGAAAAACTATAAGAAACACATGGGACAAAAGGAAAAGCTACAGGAGGAAAGGAGGGAAAAAAGCAATACATTGATCAAGATTTTTCCAAAATTGATTTTTCTTTTTAAATCAGACCACCAAAGCAAAGAGCTTCTTGTATCCCCAAGCAGGCCAATTATATGAAAAGGGACATTTAGCTGTATCATAGTAGAACTCCTAGGACCAAAGGCAAAAAAAAAAAAAAAAAAAATCTCATGAACAGCCAAAGGAAAAAAATTACCTGTGTATTCTTTGAAGAAGCAACAATAAAATGGAAGGCAGAGACAATGAAAAGGGATATTGTGAAGAAAGGGGCTGAAGGAAGAATAAGTGATTAACCCTCATGAATACAAAGAGAGAGAGAGAGAGAGAGGTGCTTTCAAACAAACCCAACATCAAAACCAAGGGATATTTTTCACTGGTAGGCTTACACTGAAAGAATTATTAAAAGTGAGTAATTTAGACTAGAGAAAAATGCTTTCATATGGCAGCATGGAAATCAGGTAAAATGAAGAGAAACTGGAAGAGTAAATGTGTGAATAATAGACAGAAATACTGATTATATGAATTAAGTCTTTTGGGTTAGAATATAGGTGGGATACAAAATAACAAAACTGTACAAAAGGCAGAAATAATTGTGTTCTCAAGTCTTGTATTGTCTAGAAAGTGGTGAACACTTCAATTTATACCAGACGTGAATAAGCTATGAATCATTTTATCATGTCTAGAATATCACAAAACGAAGACTAAACAATGTATAACTTGGCTGGGCTCAAAGTCTCACACCTGGGAGGCTCAGGCACGTGGATTGCTTGAGCTCAGGAGTTGAAGACCAACCTAAGCAAGAGCAAGACCCCGTCTCTACTAAAAATAGGAAACTTAGCTGGGCATGTGGTGCATGGCTGTAATCCCAGCTACTCCAGAGGCTGAGACAGGAGGATCACTTGAGCCCAAGAATTGGAAATTGCTATGAACTCTGACTCCATGGCACTCTAGCCCAGGGCAACAGAGTAAAGACTCTGTATCCAAAAAAAAAAAAAAAAAAGTATAACCTGCAAACTAATAGGACAGAAAAATTGAATAATAAAAACACTAATCCTAAAAAAGATTCTAGAAAGACAGGACAAGGAACACAATAGGTGAGATTAAAAGAAAATAAATAGCAGGATAGTATAATTAAAGCTAAATATATAGTAATTACCTGAATTAAATAAATAATTCAATTAAAAAACTAGATTACTGGACTAGACTTTAGAATATATTCATTTATATGTCATTTATAAGAGATGTACCTTAATTTTTGAAAAAAGTGAAACAGAAACCTTATAATTAAAGCAGAACAATAGTATAAAAAAGTACACTTGAAAGAAAGAAACATTACTGTAGCTAATAAAATTAATGATGAAGGTGACAATTCACCCAGAGGATGGTTTCTTTATGGAGAAAGAATAGATTAAGCTTTGAATTCCTGGCAAGCTATTCCAAGACTCCCAAAGTAGTAATTTATTAGACATTTATTTCTATAATTGTGAGTTTATTATTTGTCTCCCTAGTCATATTGTAAATTCACTGAGAGTAGAAATTCTATTCATTATTAAATATCCAAGATCTAGCATAGAAATAAGCACAGAGAAAGAGCTCAATAAATATATATATTTTTGAGACAGTCTCACTTTGTCACCCTAGAGTGCCATTGCGTCATAGTTCACAGCAACCTCCAACTCTTGGGCTCAAGTGATAAGTGATTCCTTTGCTTCATCCTCCCTGGTAGCTGGGACTACAGGTGCCTGCCACAACATCTGGCTTTTTTTTTTTTTTTTTTTAGAGACAGGGTCTCACTCTTGCTCAGGCTGGTCTCGAACTCCAGAGCTCAAGCGGTCCACCTGCCTCACCTCCCAGAGTGCTGGATTATAGGCGTGAGTCACTGCACCCAACCAATAAATAATTTTTAATTGAATAAATGGATGAATGGATGGATGAGCAGATGGTAGGAGTGGGCTTCAGAAAAGCAGTATATTTTCTTTATATAAAATTATGCTATTTTTGGAAATAAATTACATAACTTGTAGTTTTTAACAACTCTAATAATACATTTTAATAGTGTAGTAATGTCATGCAGAAATACCAGGATCATCTGAGCTATAAACATAAACAACAGGACTTAATAATTGTACTTAATGAAAATGACATGTTAGATACTTTCTCAAACTTGAGCAACACCTTCACCTTCCGTTGATCTTATTTTGTGCTAGTTCTTTGTATACACCTGTTTAGGATTTTCATGGGAAGAGGGGTTGTTATAAAGGCAGATGTGGACATTCCTGGAACCTCTAGCCAAATGTCATGAATTTCCTGCAATTTCCTGTAACAGTTTCTTTGGCTAAACTTACTGGTTTTATGTTTTTTATTATTTTTTTCTCTGACAGCTGCTTCCATCTTATTTCTTGTATTACTTAGCCCTGAGGTATTTAGATAAGAAGGTAGGCAAACAGAAATGGGAGATAGAATTATGACTCCCTTTCAGTGGAACTCACAGGCTCCTAATTCAGTCATTTCCTGTGGTTTTATTGCAGACTGTGTTATCTCTTGATAATCTTTCACATTACCATTCCTGTTCCCAAACCAAATTGTGACAAAGAAAGCAAATCAAGAGATGTGGCTTTTTTTTTTTTAAGGAAATCTATCTAGATAACACTGTGTTCTGTAGAACATTTAAAATCTTTAAGCATCTGCTCCGTTTTAGTTTTGCACAGAAAACTACCTGCTTCATAGTCATAAATACACTGCACCTTCCCGCAGACCTATAATTGAGTTAGTTTGGTTTCCCTGGCAACCACCACAATTAATTAGAATACTTGAGCATGGTAAGTTTATAGATGCAGAAAATATTTCATGTATAAATAGTGCAATCTGTTTATGCTCAAAGGAATTTTTTCCTCCAGTTGAGAAATGGGGTTATTTTTTTTCATTTTTGTATGGATTAATCGCATTTTCTTTCCTGTAAACTCCATAAGTAATGTTTAAGGATTAATGTTTATTGAGCCCTTTTAGCAAAATACTGTTATGCTTTGAGTGGCTTTTGGCCTGAGTCCTGGGCCCATGCTGCGTAGGGCATGATTGTGCCCTCAGTATGTTTAGTGAGAAAGTTGATGAAAGTGTCCTTCGGGTCCCAAGGATCCCTGTTCTTTTTCTAAATTAGCTTGCAGTACCAACAATTGTGTGTAAGAACATTTGTGTAAAAACTTGGTTTTCCCTGGGATAACCTTTGCACAAAACCAAAAGGAACTCAATTTGTTTAAAAAAATATATCCTCCAGGCAATTATTTTTTTGTGCTATAAGCGCCCTCAAATATGCATTCACTTTTATGATACATGCATTTTATTATTTTTCTTTCAAAATTTTTTTTACTTTTTTATTTTTTTTCCTTTTATTAAGTCATATATACAAAGGTCATGAATACATTTACGCCTTTGTGGGATTCCATGTGTTGATTCTTTGTATAAATGTAGTGCTTACATCCAACTAATCAACATAGCTTTCACCTCATTCACTTAATCACCCATTTGTGTCCTATACTTGATAGATTTGACTTACAATACCCTTATAATATGCCCCATAGGTGTGGTCCCACCATTAACCCTCCCTTCATCAAACCACCTCCCTCCCCTCCCATCTTCCTCCCCTTCTCTCCCTCATCTTGGGCTGTGGTTCATCCTTCATATGAAAGTGTGAGTGATTGTAAGTTGGTTTCATAATAGTACTGAATACATTGGATATTTTTTTTCCATTCCTGAAATATTTTACTTAGAAGAATATTTTCTGGCTCCGTCCACGTAAACATAAAACAGGTAATGGTGCATAGTATTCCATGGTATATATATACCACAATTTATTAATCCATTCATGGGTTGATGGGCATTTGGCTGGGAAGAATCAACATTGTTAAAATGTCCATACTATCCAAAGCAATCTACAGATTTAATGCAATCCCTATTAAAGCACCTCTGTCATACTTTAAAGATCTGGAAAAAGTAGTACTTCATTTTATACGGAAACAGGAAAAAAACTCAAATAGCCAAGACATTACTCAGGAATAAAAACAAATCAGGAGGAATCATACTACTAGACTTCAGACTTTACTATCAATCTATAGTGATCAAAACAGCATGGTACTGGCACAAAAATAGATGGGTAGATGGATAGAACAGAATGGAGGACTAAGAGACGAATTCTCCAGGCAATTCATGTTTGCTTCCCATTAGGAAAGAAGATATAGGAGGTATTATTTATTGAATGTTTATGCAATATGCCTGTCATTTATTCCAGGGTTTCACATATGCTGTTCCATTTAGTCTCTACATTTCAGTGAGAGTGGAATATGAATCTTGTTTTAGAGATGTGCAGGCCGAGCTTGAGCAAATTAGGCCAATCATTCAGATTCACTAGGTTCCGAGTTGAAATTTAGGTTGTCATGACTCTTCTTCCAAAGTGCCCGTGGAAGAAGAACTATGAAAGATGCTGAATTTACATCACAATAGGACATCTCCAGTCTTTTGGCTTGCCCCAAATTCATCTCCACAATCTTCTGAATCAGAGGAAATGGGGCATATGTGTAATACAGCAAAAATTGCTTTTACCGAGACATGCTTGGCCCCCACTTGTCTTTTTTAGCCAGCTATAATTGAATCTTAAGCCAATTCTCAAGAAATAATTTTCAGCATGTGTGGGTAAGTCTCTTTCACTGAGACTGGGGTTGGCGGGATGGGAGTTGGAAGGCAACAAAGTAGAGCTCAAAAGGCACTGAACAGGTGCTAAGGGGCTGTCACTGACACCAGTTCATTCCAGGGATGTGTGTTTCCTCATGGCTAAAATAAGGAATGTCGCATATTAGAAGCCTAGAGGGGACAGAGGATGGAGCAGTTACTCAAGGTAACAGTGTGCCCCCTCCCTTCAGTCTATTCAGATGTTCTCTGGGGCCAGCCCGTCTCCTTCCAAGGCATAGGCACAACACCAACTACAGAAATTCCCCTTCTTCCTTTCTGGGAAAAGTTATTACAGCCCTGAGAAACAATGGGAATTTTTAGCTATTGTCTCAGTAATTTACATATTGGAACTAGTACCAAGATCCCAGGAACTGTGAGTCGGCTGTCATGTCCACAACCACTTACCAAGTTCATCATTCTCCTCTTGTATTAATAATGATTTTCCTATTTATAACATAAGAGTATCTGGTTTTAATAAAGTCTGATTCAATGTTATTAAATTCCTGAGACCTCCTAGATCTTAATGGGGATTCAGGATGCTCACTGTTCTTCACCAGAAACTCGGCAGAACTAGTCTCTGCTGTAAGCGTACATTTCCTGCTAGTGTATTTTAAACTAGGAAATGCATTCATAACATTTTAGATACTAATATAACTGTACCAACATTGTTGGTATTTCCTGGTCATGACATTAGATTACTTTTCTAATTTAGACAGATACCCAATTTTAGAGTTATCATCTAAATTGACTTTTGCTTAAAAACATAGAAAAGTCTGAAGGTTATCCTCAGTAAATATGACTTGCCAACACCCCAAGTATGTACACTGTGCAGAAAATGGAGCTTGTTTGCCTCTTTCCTTACTCCCTCCCTACCTGATTTTCTCTGTCCTTCCTTTCTTCAGCTCTTTCTGTTTTTAAAGGGCACTATCTCTCCGACCCTCTCCTTATCCCTGCATCTCACAAACTCCCCCTGCCCTTCCCTGCTCAGATGGGATTACAGCTCAACTGTGGTGCCTTGGGCATCACTGAGAGCAGTTCAGGCCCCCTGGCTGGAGAGGTCTCCGGAGGTCATGATAAAAGCATTTCTCAAAGTGTAGATTTGGGCATGGGAGGTGAAGCATTTAATAATATTGTCTCAAGAATCTGTGATGTCAGCTTTATAGTCCTAGGTCTCTTGAGAGAAGATTAGAAAGCTCACTCAAAAGGGGGAATAAAGCAGTTCTGAACATTTTCTCTAGATTCAGTGAACGTAAGCAGGGTCCCATCTTATTCTGCTCTCAATGTTAGTATCTAGGAGAGGCCTCAAAAGTATTCACAGGTGTATGTTGGATTGAAATTCAAACCTTTTAATAAACTAAACCTATTTATTTATAGGACATTTAGAAGCATATCTGAGAAATTAACCAGTTGAAAAAACATAGTCGATGTTTTGGCTCAACATTTTGGGGCCGTAGGTTGTTTTAACAAACTTAATTCATACAAAAGTAAATACTTTTGCTACTTGAAAGACTATGATCAAGTTCATGGATTATTAAAGGGATGCTGAAAAAAATTAAGACAATTGGAAACACTAACTCTGATTCTTCCTACAGTTTAAGCAACCAAGCTTGTGTCTAAGATGATAGCACCAGGTACAGCATGTAGGGAAGGTGGTTACTGTCTGGGGATCGATCTCAGGAGTCAAGGACATACCCTCAACATACCCTCGTGTAGGGAAGGTGGTTACTGTCTGGGGATCGATCTCAGGAGTCATGTTCATACCCTCAAAATACCCTCGTGTAGGGAAGGTGGTTACTGTCTGGGGATCAATCTCAGGAGTCATGGACATATCCTCAACATACCCTTGTGTAGGGAAGTAGGTTACTGTCTGGGGATCGATCTAAGGAGTCATGTACATACCCTCAACATACCCTGCTGCACCAACTCATTGTCTAAAAAAATGAAATATATTTTCAAAACAGAAAATAAAAATGGCTACAATCTTTATTAAAAGTTTAGTAAATTACATATTCCTCCCAATGTTGAGATTCTAATGAAACATTTATTGACTGTTTCATTAGAATCTTTTCTAATGAAAAGATTCACTTTTCAAAGCCCTCTCATTCTTTGAGCCTACACTTTGGTAAAATATGTCCATCTTATCTATGCACTTTTCCTTTTCCTAAATATGCTATTACATCACCTTTTGCCTTATCTCTTATATTTAAAGCTCTTTGCCGTTTATCTCCCACCACATGGCACACCCCAGATGCACAATCTCTCAAGCATTTCAGATTTTTTGAACAATTTTTTTTATAAAACAAATCTATAGACTGTGACCCCAGAAAAGGAATTATGCTTGTCCTGTGGTTTAAGGAATTAATCCCATCGGAGTGCTTATCAGCAGACCCAACAATGCCCAAAGCAAACTCTGGGAAGATAAAATTCAGTGCTGATAACCCTCTAAGGACCAGCAGGGTTCACCAAACATCAGCAATCCTTCTTTATCGACTAGGCGGCAGACTCGTGTGTCTAGGGACAGCTCAAGTTCTCTTGGCCCAGAAGCATTCAAATAGCATGACATTTATACTCTCTAATAAGTGTCAGTTTTTCCCCCAGTGGGTCCCAAAGTGGTACCTCACACGTGCCTAAAGACCAATCATTTGGCTACACTCACCAAGTGACATAGCCCCGCTTCTCCTTTGGTTCCCACTTGTCACAGCCCATGAGATTTCTCTCCTCCACTTCTCAGAGTAACGATGAAGAGACTGCAGTGCACGAGATGGGGGTACAGCCTGGTCCTTCCCACAGCTGCATTTCTCAGGGAACCAAAGCAGAGCTGAGCTCTCTGCAGAAGCAAAGAGAGCAGCTTCCTCCCAACTCTGAGGCACATTTGGTTGCCTGCCAGAGAAGCTTTGCTTCAGAGAAGAAACCCACCAATTTTCTCATAGCTTCACAACTAAGAAACCTCATCATTTAATCATAGAGCTCCCAACCCAGGACCAGGAAGAGAGCTGGGGGTCAGGTGTTCATATTTCCTCTTCACCCTGCAGTTTGCATTAGTAAGTCTCTCCCTGAAAGAATATGCTCTTTCCCAGATACCAATTCAGGTCTCTCCTTCAGGATCAGAAATCTTAAACATCATATTTTAGCCAAAAGTCTTTGTTTAGGGGAACCTCTGTAACACATGAGCCTTTCAGTAATGCAGAAAATAAAAATTTGATCTGTACATGTGAAGAAGCAGCACATTCTCTTGCAGCTTTTAAGCAACAAATTTTTCATCAGGAATTCAAGTTTGGAATCTGGAAAAGGACCATCTCATTACATAGAAAGTTTCTTTAATAAAGCTGAGCCTCCAGTTGAGCCAAAGGGGTGACTATGTTAACCCTTGCAGAGGAGAGAGAAGACTCAAGTCACAGAAGGGGGTGAGGCTTTTGCCATCCCAGGGAGCCAGTGGACAAGGCAAAGGCTAGGACAGACATGCAGGCCAGAGATGGGTCTCCGTGGGGAGTAGAGGGAAGGAGAAGTCCTCCCCCAGCGGCAGATTACTCACACACCATTGTAACAGGATGGCAGGCTCAGCAATTATTGATTCACACTGTAGACAGCAGATTTCAAATTCTGCTCTCTGACAGCTGGTCCTCAGGCAAGGGCCGATACTTCTGCTGTGTCATATCTTCCTTGACATGTAGCAACTAGAATGGAACTCATTAACACAGGTGATGGAAACGCTCCCCACACCCACATAGTTTGGTGGGAAGATGGCAGTGTGTGCTCAGGGGTTTTAGCACCAGTCAGAGTCAGAGTGCGCTCCTGGGCCTGTGACTTGATGCTTTGATTCCAAAGCCATTAGCTCAGTCAGGTCTGAGCATGACCTCAGCTGGGGGTCCGATAGTGCTCTGATTGGAATGAGGTTTGAGTAGGTATTGATTAGAATTTGAATAATATGAAAAAAAATAGTAATACAAATCATCTTTTGTTGGGTCCTTACTTACTACTGCTCACTGCTTGGTGCTTTGGGAGTACGAAGAACTCCAGGCAAAAAGCACCTGTTTCCATACTAGCCCTCATGAAGAAGATTTCCTCTTTGTCACTCTTGTGAGCAACACTGATGCCTGAGTCAACTTCCTCTCTGTCATGTGAACGAACAACTGCTACCTGGCAAGGCACAATGCATTTTACTAAGTCCACGGACACATGTTTTCTTTTCTGATGCAGGAATGCTGTGAAGCACTTACAGGAACATGTTTTATGCTTTTTCCCACTACCAAAGACTATTTTTCTCAGAACAACAGATCATGACTTCACTTTCTTTTTATATCTTTCAAGGTCAAAAAAGAAAAGAAAAGAAAAAACTCAAGGGTGGCAGCTTTTTGCATTTCCTGCTGTGCTTTTTTACCCCCAACCTGAGTAGATCAGCAGTGGGTTTCCTGATGCCCTGACTCCGTCTGCACTGTCCACCCTGAGTACATTAGCACTGGGTTTCCCTATGTCCTGACTTCGTCTGCACTGTCCACCCTGAGTACATCAGCACTGGGTTTCCTGATGCCCTGACTCCGTCTGCACTGTCCACCCTGAGTAGATCAGCACTGGGTTTCCCTATGTCCTGACTCCGTCTGCACTGACCACCCTGAGTAGATCAGCACTGGGATTCCTGATGCCCTGACTCCGACTGCACTGACCACCCTGAGTACATCAGCAGTGGGTTTCCTGACGCCCTGACTCCGTCTGCTCTGACCAACCTGAGTACATCAGCAGTGGGTTTCCTGATGCCCTGACTCCGTCTGCACTGACCACCCTCAGTACATCAGCACTGGGTTTCCTGATGCCCTGACTCCGTCTGCACTGACCACCCTGAGTAGATCAGCACTGGGTTTCCTGATGCCCTGACTCCGTCTGCACTGACCACCCTGAGTACATCAGCACTGGATTTCCTGATGTCTTCATCCCATCTGCACTGGCAAGCATTACACATGCAGAAGTTTGTGCAGAGATCAAATTTCAAGGGCACATTCTTAGAGGACCCCCCTGGTTCCTGTTGACCAGATTTCTGTTATTTGTTTTCACTTTTTGGCTTAAATTACCCCAGTATCCCTGCATCATTTCCATGTTTGGTTACTTCTGCTATATGTTTATTCATTGCCGGTGTTATCAAAGCACACAGAGCATAAATAAATTACTTAGTAAATACTTTCTGAACATAACAGACGAACTGTTCAGCAGTGCAGACACAGATGCTCATTTACTCACTTAGTCAGTGAAAGCTTCTAAAAATAAGGACCTGGTGCTCCCCACCGCAGGAGCAGAGGGGCAGTTACGTGCCTGTTTGGTCCAAGCACCCGCCAACAGGTAATAAGGTCGTTCCTTAGTGGGACAGCTGATGCTGATTTCTTATTCTCTCTTTGGGTGCCTGGAATGGTGGGGGGCTGAGTGAGCCCACACCCGCACCAAGCCCTCACAGGTGGTGACTCAGCACCACCTCAAAGAGAAGAAGCAAGTTGAAACCACCCCTGTGGACAGCACACCCTTCCCCTGGGTCAATCGGGGTCACCTGCTCACAGACAGAACAACCTTGGTGCACACAGTCCAGGTGTGTGTTTACACACATAGGCACATGTGCAAATCACATCCTTGACAAACTATCCTTCGGCTAACACAATCCTAAAACTATAGATTAGAGAGAGAGAATTTCATGCCTGAAATCAACATATCTCCCTTCAGGTTAACACCTTGAATAGATGCTTTTAAAAGATTTTATAGGTCACACAGAGTTGTTTGGCGTAGAGCAGGTGGCAGGAATCAGCTCAATCTGGGGTCCCTTGTCCACCAACTTAACTCAATAGGCATCAGAACTAGTGAATGAAATAGTTCCCTTCCTGTAACCACTTATGTAAAGGAAATCTCAGGTCACAGTTCCTTCATGGTGCCTACTGCTATTGCCTGTGAGATATTTTACAATTCGCCTTAGCTATTTAATACCAGCTTCATATAAATTGAACTGGATTCTCAACATTCCTTAGCACACACACATCCATTTATCTCTGTTCCTTTTTTGCTTCAGGAACCAACCTTGCATTGCAAAAAAAGTACACAGAGCCCATAAAGACCCACTGATAGAGTGATAGATCTTTTTTAAACACTGGGGCATTACAGGATTTTATGAAGCAGTAAAACTTTCTCCAGGCATGAGAAGTGCAGACTGACAGAGACTATTTTATCTGTAAGGCATTAACGTATAAGTGCCACATCAGACAAGCATAATAGAAGAGGGGGAAAAAAATGATGATTTCAAGAAAGGTGGCCAACTCCTCATGCAAAAAGGATCAGCCTGGAAAATAACTAATGATCTTCAAGAAACTTAGAAAGTCAAGGTTAGCCCTTCACACTGAGTTTCCAATAAGAAGAATACTGGCTGCCACCCTGGTCTCCATCTCAATGCGAAAAGCAGCAGAAAACTGAAATAATTCTCAAAAGACTTTTCTGAAGTTAATGGTTTAGACACTAAGAGAAAGAGAGGACTCCACTTTCTCATCCCATCCTTCTTCATTTCTCCCATCACTTTAGCATGGAGAAAGTGACACATACATGATGTCATTTCCCACAAATAATTCAGTGAGCAGCTACTGCATACAAAACAAGGTATCATATGCTGGAAAAGTAATGACCAGGGCCCTTCCTTCAGGACTGCACCTTATTATGTATATTTTTTATTGTTGAGGATTCATTAAGGGTACAAAAACCCAGGTTACATTGATTGCGTTTGTTAGGTAAAGTCCCTCTTACAATTGTGCCTTGCTCCCAAAAGGTGTGTCACACACCAAGACCCCACCCCCCTCCCTCATTCCCTCTCTCTGCTCTTACTTTACCCCACCCCCTCCTCTCTCTCTGGTCTCCCCTTTCCCCAACCCCCACCATGTCATTAATTGTCATTAATTGCACTCATATCAAAATTGAATACATAGGATTCATGCTTCTCTATTCCTGTGATGCTTTACTAAGAATAATGTATTCCACTTCTGCCCAGGTTAATACAAAGGCTGTACATCTCCATTTTTTTTAATGGTTGAATACTATTCCATGGTATACATACACCACAGCTTGCTAATCCATTCCTGGGTTGGGAACATTTGAGCTATTTCCACATTTTTGCGATTGTAAATAAATTGCTGTGATAGTCTAGCATCCCCATACTAGAGTTTAGGCCGTACTACAAGGCCATAGTGATCAATACTGCATGGTATTGGCACAAAAATAGAGGCATAGACCTTTGGAATCGAATAGAAAACCCGGAAATGAAACTAGCATTTTACAGTAAACCACCTAATCTTTGATAAACCAAACAAGAAGATACACTGGGGGAAAGACTCCCTATTCAATAAATGGTGCTGGGAGAACTGGATGTCCACATGTAAAAGACTGAAACTGGACCCACACCTTTCTTCATTCACAAAAATTGATTCAAGATGGATAAAGGACTTAAATTTAAGGCATGTAACAATACAAATCCTCAAAGAAAGCATAGGAAAAACACTGGAAGGTATCAGCCTGGGGAAAGACTTCATGAAGAAGACTGCTGTGGCAATTGCAACAAAAACAAAAATAAACAAATGGGACTTAATTAAACTGAAAACCTTCTATACAGCTAAGGAGATAACAACCAAAGCAAATTGACAACCTACACAATAGGAAAGGATATTTGCATATTTTAAATCAGACAAAAGCTTGATAACTAGGATCTATAGAGAACTCAAATTAATGCACATGAAAAAAGCCAACAATCCCATATATCAATGGGCAAGAGACATGAATAGAACCTTCTCTAAAAAAGACAGACGAATGGCTAGCAAACATACGCAAAAATGCTGATTGTCCCTAATTATGAGAGAAATGCAAATCAAAA
>CAUYON010107636.1:0-53800 GCA_963573935.1 Arctocebus calabarensis
AAGATGGAGACTTTACCTCTTTTGTGTTTACATGGATGGAGCTGGAACATATTCTTTTTAGCAAAGTATCTCAAGAATGGAAGAAAAAGTATCCAATGTACTCAGCCCTAATATGAATCTAATTTATAGCTTTCATATGAAGGCTAAAAACCCAATTATAGCACAAGAATACAGGGAAAGGGGAAAGGGACGGGAAGGGAGGGGGGAGGATAGGTGGAGGGAGGGCAATTAGTGGGAACACACCTACGGTGCATCTTAGCAGGGTACTGGTGGAACTTATTAAAGGTAGAGTATCAATGTCTTTATATAGTGATTAAGAAAATGCCATGAAGGCTATCTGTAACAGTATGATCAAAATATTTCTGATTGTATATGAATCACATTGTGCCCTATGATTACACCAATGTACACAATTATGATTCAATAAAATTATATAAAAATTAGAATATTATATTTTTAGATTATTCAATGTCTTACACAAGAGAAAATATATGTTTCTAGCAGTGGGATTAATTCTTTTAACTTAGGTACTAAGTGAACAATGTGAGGTTGATATAAAGAATACTGTCAATATTATTGCTGTGTCTGGTCGAATTTTGTGCCATGGGGAAAATAAGGCTGATATCTGTTTCTTTGCCATTGTCTAATGATGTCATGGCATTGGGAGTCATTTTGAGGGAACAAATCATGATTCTAATGCTTTCTGAGCAAGACACAAATGAAAGCCTGTATCCACCAGGTTAAGTAGCCATATCTATGTATCTTTCATATTTTATAGTCCAGAGGTAAGATTAATGTCACCATTATAGTTCCCATGCCATATTTTCTGGTTGCTCCCAATGCTACTCAGATTTATCCTAAAGGTCTCTGGGAATCCTCAAGAGGTGTTTCAGGTTTGGACTGAGAACTAAATCCCTACAGATATCTTTTACTTTCTTTCCCTACCATTAAATATTTCCCTAAACATCTCTTAAATGTGCTTTTTTTTTTTCTCTATTGGTGTAGGAAACACAGAAACACTTACATTTTTAGGTTGATCAATGATAAAATTCTTCTCGTCTCCAAACCAAGAATAGAATTGGATGATTTCTCAAAGACTTTTTTCTGCCTCTGTACATATTTTACTTAAGCATTAATTAAAATTATTTGATATTTTTGTAAAGATACTTTCAGGTTCACAATGTTCAAAAATGTAGAGTATATTCATTGTTTAATCAAAACGTGTGTCCTTTGCTGGGAAATTCAAAGAATTCTGTCACCCTTGAGAAGTAAATCATAGTCTTCAGAAGCTTCTGTAATTAAGTTTATTACAGAGAGTACAATATAATTTACATCTGCAAACTCTGAACTAACTATAGTAATGGGATGTCAATGTTCATAAAGTACCCAGCAAAGGGACTTTTGTTGAAACAGCAATAATACAAATGAGGGCTTGTAAAGTCTACATGTCAGACCAAAAGAACTGTATGTAGAGAAGCTATTGACAGTGTAAAAGGAGACAACTGAGGATGGAAAGCTAGTCAATCAAATAAGTATTCTCTTTTTTTTCAAATAAGTATTCCTAATTCAAGAAATGGTTCAGAAATATCTTTCTGAAATAACTAACCAAATTTATGGGCAATAGGTGGTCTATTCTCATTCTCTCCCTATACCTGCCAGCCCCCAGTCCATTGCCATAGTACAGTGAATTCAAATATGTCTCCAGGTTTTATGATTGTACTTTGGGGGCAGGATCATATTAAAAACAATGATTTTTGGAAATTATATTAATTGTGCACTTCTGAACTCAAATAATGTATCTTTGTATTTAATTTTTTCTACTACTTTCTATATTTGTTAGGAATACTTTTAACTGCAAGTAATATAATGTCTGTCTAATAATATCTAATATTTTAAAACTTACGTTGCTTACTCAACCAGAAGCCCAGAACTAAGTGGTTCAGGGTTAGTTATATAGCTCTGTGATGTTGTCAGCAACTCAGATTTTCCTTGGATTCACCTGCTCAGTCCTCTTCAGTGTATTCAGTGATATCTTCTCTCATGGTATGGCTGCCTCAGCTTTGTACGATACAATCTTAAGCATGAAACACAGAAGGTGGTAGAAAAAGAGACTTTCTTTTCCAAATTTATTTTCAGAGAAAACAAATTTTTCCTGGAAGTCTCAGCAGACTTTTCTTTATGTCTTATTTATTGATCATAACTGGTTCACATTCTCACTCCTGGAACAATTACTAGTAAAGGGATGCAGGAATGCTGCAAATGTCTAAGATAATCAGAATTCATTCCCTGGAGCTGGATATTGTCAAGCTCTAAATTCCAAATGGTTAAAAGCATGATGCTCATACAAACATGGAGTAAGCACATGTCAAAGGTAACTCCTTAGTGAGAGAGTCATCAAAATAGTAAAGCTAGTTCAGTGGTGGTTAGAATAGAGCGACAGATAGAAAGAATAGTGAAATGTACTTTCCAAATTAGATATAAACTGATTAACATCCTACAGGATTATAAAACTATAACCTTAGGGATTATTTTTTCTACTAGACAAAAATTCCTTGCAACTTATTAATGTTCTGCAAGAGTCAAGAGTAAATTGTAAGTCAAACAAAGGTACATTTCCTTAAATAATTACATATTCTTTGGTTGGGCCTGTTAGATATTAAAAGAGAGGCAATCATTATTTACTTTATTTCTAAGATTGGAATACTATTTCTGATATCTATAGAAATCCAAATGGGGTTTTCTTAGCAAAGATGAGGGAAGAAATGTTTGTTGGGTAGGCAATCAATAGTGTCTGCCCCAAATCTCTTATTTTAAATGACCAAAATTCATCAGGTGCTTAAATTTATTTTCTAGAGCATTATCTTAAATATGGAAAATATCAAACCTTTTCAAACTATTACTATTACATCTTCTACTTTGATATTATTAAAACATATTTTAAGCAGTATTTCTGTGTCACTAGGGATAATTTTTATTGAAATTTTAGTCCAGGATCTAATATTGAATGGGTTTGTGGATTTCTTCATTCAACTTTTTTGAAAGTAAGGCATTGTCACGGATGAAATGATTATGTCAGTAAATAGCATTTTCTTGATTTTCTCCAGAGAATGTTTTCCATTTCTGATTTATTTTCTTTGACTATGACCATTGAAATTTATCTCAAAGAAGATATTACTTCTTTCATTCCACGAGTTCATTTATTGGTAACTCAATCTCAATGACATTGAAGTTTCATAGTATTTTGGTCTGTGTAGGCTTACTTTGTTTTTATTCAGTTATTATTATTTTTCTCGTTGACTCACTAAAGCCAAATCTAGAGCTCTATGTCAAGACTACCTGTATTCCACAGTGAGCTTTTTGATCTTGCAAAAAAAGCAAAGGTTGTCTCTAATTCTGTATGACCTAAGCAGAACTAGATACTAGCTATAAGAAGCCAATGTTGTAATTCATTCTGTTTGGGATAAGATTCACTATTAAGAAATTTGTCTTATGGTGAAGCTTACAAATAGCAGTTATAATTAAGCAGATGACGTTCCTTTTAATAATTTTACTTGCAAATGAGTTGTGCTACAAGAGATCTATGAAATCATGTGAGAAGCAAGTCTTGTGCTCAGTGTTCCTTTTATGGCACCTCTTTGGCCTTTCATTTGTTTTTTTGGTGGCTTATGAAGAAGATTTCAACAAGTAGGAATTTTAGTCTTGTTTTAAATGCCAAAGACAAGTTAGACAGCATTTTTCAGGAGGGGAACAGGAACAATGACACTATTCTAAAAATCGTATCTCTATATTTAGAAGCTAGGGTATTTTCCCACCAACACCCTCAGTGATAGAAATAGCTAGAAAAATTTATACATTTAATTAAATTTTTCCTGAGAATGTTTATGGTGTTATTTAGGATTTTAGATTTCCCCGTTAGGTCTAGTAACCATAGCATTGAGGAGAAATATGAAGAACAAAATAGTGAAGGACTTAGGTTTATCTAGCAGAGTTATGACACTAAGAATAGAGTTGACTTGGAGAACTAGTTTAAAATGGTAAAATGAAGAGAAATAAATGTTCAATTTGCCAGGATCTGATTTTTAAAAAAAATTATACCTATGTTAAAACAAGTATCAGGAACTTAAAGCTGCTCTTTACTTCAACTGTTCTATTTTGTTTTTCTAATATTTTACCTTAAAGAATATATTATTTAAGGCTCGGCTTCCGTAGCACAACGGTTACAACACAAGCCACATACACGCAGCCTGGCGAGTTCCATCCTGGCTTGGGCCAGCTAAACAACAACAACAACTGCAACAAAAAAAATAGCTGGGCCAATTATGGTGGGCACCTGTAGTCCCAGCTACTTGGGAGACTGAGGCAAGAGAATTGTTTAAGCCCAAGAATTTGAGGTTGCCACGGCACTCTACCAAGGGTGATGTAGTGAGACTCTGTCTCAAAAAAAAAAAAGAATATATTATTTAAAGTAAAGTAGTCATTTGATATGATGTATACAGGAAAGGAATCCATTACATTAACTTATAAATAACATCATAAAACAAAGTGACTCTCTTGTCTTCCTTTTCTACCATTTATTAAAACACTAGTTTTCCTTTTTTCCCCAGGATGCTTTGTAGTTCTATATATATGTATAGATACTTTGTTTTAGGAAGCATGTCAAAGAAGATAGAGTATATAATCTGCTTTCCACATTTAATGCTATCTGAAAAGTTTATGTGACTATTTGTTGTACATTTCTGATTTTAACTTTTAAAATGCTGCAATAAAAAGCCCTTACACATAAAATTTGTTCTATTTCAAATTATTTGTTATTTGGCAGGGATATTCATCATGATGGGCTACCTTATGTTTCATAATGATCCCATTATGTCCCAAAATGATACCAGTGTTTTAATGCAATGATAATCTGTTTTTCATTCATGCTACACATTCATGACGAGTCACTGTGGGGAGGAGCTTCACAACTTGGTAGCTGTCATCTGGAACATGTGTCTAGGCCAAAGGAGGAGAGACTGAAAATTTATGTACATACCTTTCACTGCTTCTACCTGGGAATGACACAAGTCCTCCTGTTTATAGCCTGTAGAGCAAACTAGTTTGAAAGAGGCTGGTAAACAGAGTGGAGTGAATGAGGTATTCAAAGAACATTACAAAATTTTCAATGGCAGCATTGTTGGAGAAGGTGAAATGGTTGTTTTGTTAAAACAAATTTTTGATTTGTTGGGATTCCTTGGAGAGGACAAAGGTTATGCTAAGTGAAATAAGCCAGACACAGAAGGACAAACGCTATATGATCTCACTTATATATGAAATCTAAAAATTCAAACTCATAACATCAGAGAGTAGAACTGTGATTTTCAGGGGTTAGGGAGAGGCGATACTTGGAAGATGCTAGTCAAAGGGTACAATGTTTCAGTTATAAGATGAATAAGGTCTGCAGACCTAACGTGCAGCATGGCGGCTATAGTTAATAATACTGTGTCTTATACTTGAAGTTTGCTCAGAGAGTAGATCTTAAGTGTTCTTACCATACACACCCTTTTGGGAGGTGATCTGGTACCATCAGCTGGTCTTTGGTTTGCTATAATTTGGCCAGTCACTCAAAGCTTGGCCTTTGTTGTTCTCTTGTTAAACTATTTCCCAGAATACCAACATTAGGTGAGGCTGCTCTAGGGCTATGATGGATCCAAATGAAAATAAGGCCATTTTATAACCTCATTTGAACACAGACAAAACACAAACTTTGGCCAAGCCACAGAAATGATCAAATATGCTTCTTTCCCAGCTAATATAATACAAATGACTACGGCTTCTTTCTCAGAAACAGATTTAGTCTTGTTCTAAATAAGATTTATTAAGACACTTAATCATAGAATTGTCCCTGCTTCCTGACAGCAAAAACCTGCTTCTTTAAATACTCTCCAAAGCACCTAGCAGCTCAAATCCTAAGATCCAATGTTGCAAACATCTTCTTGCTGAGATGCTCCACGGTTCCCCAGAGTGTGCATTCTATCTTGCTGCAACGAGTAATAAAACTAGCTTGTTCACTGACAGGCATGTTCCTGGTTGTCTTTACGTGGAATGAAGCCCCAGCCTTATTCTGGTCTTTGTTCCTTTTGGCCACAATTCTCATAGGACCTCAACTGTGTTATTCTAGGCAGCCTTGGGAAAATTCTACTCTGACTTATGCGCCCTCAGTTTATCCCACTTCTCTGTTTGCTATGGCCTCAGAAATGGACTAGTTAGAGAGACAAGTCAAGATGCATTTGACAGAATGGAAACATGTGGAAGATCAAAGGTGTAGGATTCTTGAATTAATCCACATAATGACTTAATTTCTAGCACATAGTAAATGCTCTATAAACCACACACTTTCTTACACTTTTTAATCCTTCTATGATGATAATGGAAAACATTCATTTGGGAATGGGGTGGAACAAAGACATTGGACTTGTTCCCAGGAGTCAGCCAGGCCCAGATAGATTCTGTCTCTGAGGGACGCCTGCTCCAGGCAAGCACCCTTTACCCAGAGCACTGTTCATTAGTTAACTCATTGATTCACTCAGACTCATTCAGCATTTAGAGAATTCTGGCTATGTGCAAAAACTGGGTTAGGGACTACCATTTTATCAACAATAAGTAAGTGACCTGCCTGGAGGAAACAAGTGCTAACATATGGAAAACAAATCAACATTGCATGACCATAGAATTTTTTATTTGGGGCATGAATTCATGGCAGGGTTCCTTTAAATTTTAAAACCAAATTGTATATTTCATATGATTTGATTTATCAAAAATGTGGTTTGGATGACTTTTTTGAACTCTCCTATTGTGAAGAGATGCCTTTACATGAAACAGTTCCAACCATGTCCTTATTTTCCTCCCAATTCTGTAATACGTTTTGAAACAAACTTGGCCAGGGAGGATTACATGGTGGCTGAGAACAGAGATGCAGGCCCGGAGGGGTCTGAATCTGACTTCAGTATTCACCAGCTGCTGGCCTTGGGTGGGTTATTTTGCCTCTTTATGCCTCAGTTTCCTCATCCTTAAAATGGAGATAACATTGCCCACTTCATAAAATTGTTAATTAGTTAATTTAGTTGATATTTATAAAAAACTTAGTGCAGCAAGTGCTAAATATATGCTAAACAACATTGGGGCATATAGGAAATTTGCAAGTGAGAACAGACATTATTGGCCTCCTCTCTCAATCCACTGTTACTTAAATTAAGGAAGGAGGTTTTGACATTCATTTGTTTATCAGCTGTTTGCCAGACTGCTCTGTGGTAGATAGTGAGTAAATAGTGAGCAATGTAACAGGCACATAGGCAGAGAACCTGACCGTGGTTGGGGGAGATAGTAGAGGGATGGTGGGAGGTGGCAGTGGCTTTTTTTCCCTTTGGACAGTAGAGACTCTCTCCCCACCCCACACCTCTAGGGCTATATGAGAGCAGGAGTAGGCATTGTGCTCAATGGAGGCTAGCAGAGCAGCAAGATTCTGATTTCAGGGGTGATGTGAGGATAGCAGACAGATCTGAGCACGTTCAGTGGGAGCATTCCCTGGGGCCTGCTGTGTCTCCATCCACTGACACTGATGTACAGTGACTGGCCTCTCTTCTTTTCCTTAACTGTGGTAACTGTCTTGGGCTGAGTGTTTTGAGACCTCTGAAGGCCTTGATGTCAACACATTTCCACAGTGAATCCAAATATCATAGGGAAAAAATGAATAAGAAACTCAACAATAAAAAGACAAATAACCCAATTTAGGGATGGGCAAAGAACTGAAACAGATGTTTCTCCAGAGAAAATATACAAATGGATGATAAGCACATGACAAAATGCTCAACATCATTAGCTATCAGGCAAATGCAAACTGAAAGCATGGGATGCCACTTCACACCCACTAGGATTCCTATTATCGAAAAGACAGACAATAGCAAGTGTTAGTGAGGATGTGAGGAAGTTGGAGCCCTTCTGCACTTCTAGTGGGGATGGAAAATGGTGCAGCCTCTTCGGAAAACAGTCTGGCAGTTCCTCTAAATGTTAAACATAGAGTTACAGTATGACCCAGCAATTTCACTCCTAGGTATATTTCCAAGAGAAATGAAACTTGTCCACACAAGTCTTGTACACAAGTGTTCACAGCGGCATTATTCATAATAGACAAAAAGTAGAAACAGTCCAAATGTCCATCAATTGGTAATTGGATAGATGAATTGTGTATATATAAATGGAATATTATTTGACAATGAAAAGGAACTGACACATGGCACAATATGGATGACCCTTGAAAACATTATGCTAAGTAGAAGAAGCCAGTCACAAAAGACCATATATTGTATGGTTCTATTTATCTGAATGCCCAGATTAGGCAAATCCATACATGTAAAGAGTAGATCGGTGGTTGCCTGGTGAGGGGTGAAAGGGGGACGGCTAGGGAGAAATAGGGGTGACTGCTAGTGGGTATGGATTTTCTTTATGAGATGATGAAAAAGTATTCTAAAATTGGTTGTGGTGATGGTTGTACAACTCTGTAACTATAACACAAGTCACTGAATTGCATGCTTTAAAAGAATAAATTTTATACTATGTAAATTATAGCATTATTCTAACAAAAGAAATTCTTAATAATAAAGAAAGAAAATATTGCATCATCTGATTTGAGTCAAGGTACAATCCATAAAGTTTACTAATCATAGCTCTTGCCATTTCCCTTCCTTGTTCTTATCTGGGGGAACATTAGAGATAGGAAGAAATTTAGAAAATATTCTCCTACTTTCAGGCAGAGAGGTAAATACTCAGGGATGTGGATTTTAAAAGGCAGCCCCTGACTTTTAATATTCCCCCATGAATAGATTATGAAATTGCCCAACAGCTGTGGAATATGAGAACAGAGTGTTAAGAGTATGGAGTGCATTTAAGGTAGGGAATTCCTCAGGAGATACTTCATAGGTTGCTGCTACCAGGGAATTTCACTGCAGAAAAGTTATCCTGTTGCTAAGCAACACTGCAGCTTGAATTGAATTCATGGCGATCAGAATGCCTCACGTAAACTCACGATTCATATTTCCATCTCCAGTTAGAACAGCACAGATAAAAAAATTCTTTAAATTAAGAAAGATTATAATCACAGCATTGAGGGCAATAAAAAAAAACAGGACTCACTGATATAACCCTCATTTAAACAGAGTCATTAAAATTACTGTATATTTTATTAGATTCCAATTGCTCACAAGCATACATTTTACAGGACTATAACTATAATGAGCATACCACCTAACGATCTTCTTTTTCCTGTAATGTATTAGAAGATCTCCATATATTCCTAAAGTCTTCCTAATGATTACTTTAAATGATTACATGGCATTTCTCTTGATGTCCCATAGTTTGCTAAACCTTTGCTTTATCACTGGACATTTATACTTTTTCATTTTCTCCTTTTTATAGAAAATTCTAGAGCATGTGGCTTCTTTGAGAAGAATGTATAATACAGGAGCTTGACTAGTTAAGTATTGCTCTTCAATGACTATATTTAATTAGTCTCCATTTTTTTATACCCGTTTGGAAATCACTTCGGAAGCACATTTAATCCATCCAATCAGTCATTTCTCCAGAGTGGGAACACTGTCTCAATGCTTGATTGAGTCTTAAAGCTGCCTCTGTGCCTGGCGAAGGCCTCTCTGATGAAAACTTTGCATTTTTCAGATTGCCAATTTCATGGGATATGGGCGAAGGAATTAGCAAAATTATTTGAAATGTATTCCATAGGAATGAAGGGGAATTCTCACAACAGGAAAAAAATGGGGCTTCCTCAACACATGAAATTAATGTGTAAAAAACTATTCAAATGCAGGTCCTATGTATCTTTAAGGGATAAAAAAAGGATTAAGAAAGTAGAAGGCTGTCTTTAGTTTCAAGATTGTTATAATTGCTAGTCAGAGGACTCATAAGATTTGTTTAATATTGGGGCTTCCCTTATATAATAATATTGTATGATCTAACTGCTCCGTTTCCCTTCTGCATAGAGAGAAGGTACACATTACAGATCTAATAAAAACACTACCTGTTTCATTTAAGACTGTCTAAAGGTTGGGGTTTCAAATCCATAGTTTCAATTACTGCTGTCATCAAGACTTTCAAAAATAAATATTTGAAAACTATGTGGAAGAAATTCAAATAGTTATCCCAGGCTAAAACAGAAAGTGGAAATCTTCGATCAAAATGTGTGTGTTATTTTTAAAACATCTATTTTAGATCAGAAAGGTAATATAGTTCTGTTGTTAAAAAACCAAGGTCTTATTCCTTTGGCCTTTACCTTTCAAAACGGAAATGTTGCAAATTGATTTCGAGATGGGAAAGCCCTTCTAATGTCACTTGTACACTTACCCTGGAAATTTTTGCCATTTCAAATAGAAAAGCCTCTAGTCTATAGGCTTTCTTCTGATTCAGCAGCAGCCTACTTAGCATTAAGAAAGGGCAAGCCAGATTCTGGAGTCGGGTAATTATGGCTGAGCTCTTGGATATTCTCTTTGGGACATAACAAGGTCGGTGCTTCCCATAATATAAGATGCCAGGAGGAGCTTGCTGGCTGGCTGCATCCTGCATTTTGAAAGCGCTTCAGCTTGGAACGCTTTTGAAGCATCAAGTAAAGGTACAACCCTTGCCAAAAGGAGATTGCTTTAAAAAGAAGCTGACCGGGAATATGGCTCTCAGCAAAGGATCTGCAGAGACCTTTGAGCAGGAGGTCATATTAATCATTCATGATCATGAAGATGCTGTCTAACTCAAAGCAAGCATTTGTTCCAGAGGAACTAAAGCATCTTGTGTCTTGGGATGCAAATGGCTCTTCAAAGTAATCAAATCAGAATTTAATAATTAGTGAGAATTTAGTATCTGGCACCCTCTTTTATTATTTTTTTTTAATTCTGATTTGTTGAGGTATAATTTGCCTTTTTAAGCTTACAATTCTATGTATTTTGACAAATACAGTCATGGAACTACCACCACAATTGAGCTATAGCGTATTTTCATCACTCCACAAAGTTCCTTTGTGTCCCTTTGTAACTCAAGCCCTTCTCCTACCTCCAGTCCCTGGTAACCACTGATCTGTGTTCTGTCCCAACAGTCTTTTTTTCCCCCAGAATATCATATAAATGGAATCATACAGGGAGTAGCCTTTAGAATATGCCATTTTTCACATAGCATAATGTATCTGAGATTCATCTATGCTTCACACATCAGTAGTTTTTTCCACTTAATTGCTTAAGTATCTCAGTATATGGTTGTGCCATAGTTTATCTACTCAGCAGCTGATGGACGTTTGGGTTGTTACCCTCATTTTACTTCTATCATTATTTTTCTTTTGCATGGTGGTGTACAACTTACAAAAAGCTCTTTACATTTACTAATGTCCTGTTATGAATATGTTGTTATTCCAATTTTTCTGAGGATAATTAATCAGAGCCACAGGGAGCTTAAATGGCTTTCAAGATTTAACAGCCGAGGTCACAACTTCAGAGATAATCCTCCTTCCACTATACAATGCCACTTCTCTGGTATGAAATGGATATTGTCGGTTGAATATCTTTATCCATTGGGACAAAATAACATACTACATTTTTAATAGAATCTTGAAAAAACGGGTACTCTAATTTTTCAAAGAAATGAGGATCCTAATGATGTTAGTGTAGTATGGTAGGAAGAAAATCAGTCTAAGATACATCTTGTAGCTCTGTCAGTGATTAGCTCTGTGACCTGGGGCAAGTTCTTTAGCCACCCTGAGGCTCAGTTTATTCATCTGAGCAATGCTTTCCACCACACTGACCTCTGAGTCTCATGATGATAAAGTTGTATGTACATGATGGGCCTCATAGAGTAGCTGGGACATACTGGGTACTTTGTCTAAGTTAGTTTCCTTCTCTCCCTGCCCCTTACCTGTCCACTAGTGTAAAAACAGTGCTTGCAGACTGGTGAAATAAGGGAAAAGAATTGGAGAAGGGATCAAGACCTCAGTGACTACAGTTGGAGAGATGAAGGAATTACCTCAGGACATCAGTCTTCGTCTTAGAGCTGTGCTACCGCTCAATGGGAAAGCCTTCTCTTTTGGAGATGACCTCAGGCTGCTCTAGTGGACAGTCCCCTGGGAGGAAGCCCTCCTGGCTGCCATCTCTGGCTCTGTCCCACCTTCTCTTACCTATAATTATTGTCTTCTGCAGAATGAGGCTTGGGGCAGATCTTGGATAAAATTGTGGGAAAGGCTTGGTTCGTTGTGGCTTTGTTTCCATGTGTATAGTGATGGAAGGCATTTAGCATTCCCTGACTTACCAGAGTACTTCTCTGAGTCTTATCCCTGGGAAGCCCCTGGCTCTGTCCTCAGACCCTCTTTCTCTATCATCAAAACTGTCCAGTTCTATCATTAGAAAAAACTTGCTGGTGTAATTAACAGGAAGCTCTTGGCTTCCTGTCTATAACTTCCTGCAATGACTAATACTTGGTTTAAGTTACATCCTTCTCAGGATATGTGCATTTTGCCAATGAACACTTCTAAAAGAAAGGAATGCTAATGGTAGAATTTCAGTCAGCATGTCATAGTAGAAAGAGCCTGGGTTAGACATCAGGAGATCTGAGCTTTTGCCTTTGCATTTTGACCCACTCATTCTAGGACTTGAGAAAAGTACCCCTTCCTATCTGATATGGTAGCATAATATGTGTTCTACCTTTTTCCTGGTTCTTTCTGGAACATTTCACATCATCCCATGTGTCAGTTACTATTTAACCCGTACCTGAGACCAACTCTATTTATTCAAGTATCTAAATCCTAATAGGTTGTGCCATTTATATTCTTTTTTACTCTTTCTGGACCTTAAGTTCTGCTTTCTTGTTCTGTGTGGGCAGCTTGACCCTAAAAGACAACACTTGCCATGGTGTTTGGCCTCTGCGCAGCAGCCATGCCATTGGTCACTGGGAAGAACCACTCCTCTTTCTGCTGTGTTATTCATCAGCTGTGACCCACTGTCCTAAGTCTTATCTTGACAATGTCTGAGGGAATTTCTACCCTCTACTTTGTCAAAGGAGCAGGGGTTTTGTACCACAAAGAATAGCGAGTAATTGAAAAATGAAAATAAAATTTGAAAGTTGACATACCAGGGGAACTTGGATTTTTTTTTAAAGAAGATTAGACAACTAAAATTTTCCACAAATCTGTGGTAATAGTTTTAAAATTCATGTTAAAAAAAAGACACTTTAGGAAGAAAGATCAATGTACTCTTAGTACATTTTTCTGTATAATAAATCCTGTCCTTTTGAATAGAATGTAATCTAATACATTTTTTAAAAGTCCTGAGGCTTTCATTTTAAAGGCAGTGATATTGCTACAGGCAAAGTAATTATAACCATTAACTTCTCAAAATGTCAGTGAAGGCTTTGGCATCAAAATCCCAAAGGAATCCCAAATTGCCTAACCAGTTTTAAAATTTTAAGAATTGTATTCTTAGAGGGAAAAAAGTACTTAAGAGGAAAGGAACATAGAAGTCTACATTATGCAAGCAAGTCACAATAATTCAAACTTCTTGTTTAAAATTCATTCTTACATCGCTTTGGGGCTTTATTTTTACAGTATGTTTTATATAGTTTGCCAACAATTAACATAATCCCTGAACTTCGGGAGCAAACCACCACGTGGGCTGCACGATTGAGGATACCACTTTTATTAACAATCTTTCATTATAAAAATTACTCTTTTAGAAAAATAAATCAAATATATTATGAACAAAATTGAATGTTTTTAAATACAAAATAGCTGTGACTTGATTAGTACTGTTCTTAATTGCACTTCTTTATGATACCTTGTCTGTTTTAAGTAATAATAAACTGAAATGAAATCAGCGATTAAAATTGAGGTGGGGAAGAAAAAGTCATTCATTAACTTTCTATTCATTAGGCATTTAACTAAATATGAAGTTGGATGTAAAGCAGGGTAAACAGCACATCTGGCTTGCTAGAGACTTTTCTGGTCTTAGTACTGAAAGTCCCAAGTCCAAGACCTTCCTCTGTTTCAGGTGAACTGAGATAATTGGTTACCCAAAATAAAGTAAAAATGCCTCACAAAATCCCATGCTCAAGAAATCTAGTCTACTATGGAAGATCAGATATGTACAATAACAACTTTAATAACAAAGTAAGAATTAAATAATAGTACAATAAGTCCTCAATTAATGCCTTGTTGGAAACTGTGACTTTCAGTGAAAATGTGTCACATAATGCAACCAGTGTTACCGAAGGCTAATTGATATCAAAAGGGTTAAGTTCCTATGGAGTACTGCTAGTGACAAAAATATCACCAAACTTCTAAATAAAGATCAAAACACTTCTAATATTAAACATGAAAACACAAGTGAACTATGTATACATTTAAGAAAGATTACTAAGAGCAAATAAGATAATTATTTACCCACTTATTCTACTTTTGGGTTGGGGATGCTCAGAGCCTATCCTGGCAGGAACCAGCCCTGGTCAGGATGCCATCCCATTGCAGGGCCCACTTGCTTACATACCCACCCCACACTCATTCACACTGGGACCCTGTAGACATGCCAGTTTATTAAATGTGTATGAACCTGTGACATGCCAGTTTCTTAAATGTGCCTATTTTGGGATAAGGGAGGACATTGGAGTACCTGGACAGAACTCAAGCAGACACGGAGAGAATGTGCCAACTCCATATAGACAGTGGGCCCTGCTAGGAATTGATATTTCCCTCTGTCAGTGTTATAATAAAATGATGTTATTTGAGGGGCAGCTGTACTGATGTCAATGTATTGTCAAAATTATTGTAAATTGTTATATAAAGTAATAGTTTTAAAAATATTGAATCTTTGGGAAGTATTCAAGAATTAGACACCTACCACATAGTACGGTAGTTATGATCATCTCCAGAAAACTAGACTTCAGAGAAATTTAGTAACTTGCACAAGATTACAGTGTCAGTAAAGGGTTGAGATAGAATTTGAACTCAAGTCTTTTGGGTATTGAAAGTCTCAGTCTCCTTACTATTCCAGAAGGATTTAGAGATCACAATCTTAGCTCCTCTTTTTATTCACGAAGCCGCTGAAATCTAGACTAGTGGTCTGCACTGCATAGAGCATTGCAGTGACAGAGTTTGGGTGAAAATCTATGTTTCCTGGCTTGTAGTCTGGGGCTGATGATATGATGGAGTGATAGATCACATGGTCTGCAGCAGGACATGAAGACTTAAGTAAAAGATTAATATTTGAGCTACGGCCTCTTGTTTTTCTTTCTCCTCCAAGCCTCTTGGTTGGCATGTTTAATCATTTGATGTGCAGCACCATTAGAGGGCTGAGTCTGTCCACCTGCTGGACTGGTCTTAGTCTTTGCCAGTAATGGCCTCTCTGGTTCTCTGTTTAGAGGTCTATTCCTGCCTTTAGATTAGTGTTCGTCAAATGTGAAATCTGAATCAGCATTGTTTGGGATGTATATTAAAAATGCTGATTCTAGGACCCAGCCTAGATTCTTTAAAAGTAGGCCAGAAATCTGTATATTGAGCACTTTTTAGCTATGAAGTTTAAGGTGCTCTGTTGTACGGCCAAGTACTCTTTCTTTCTTGATTCATGTCCTAAACTCTGGGGAGCATACTTGCTTTACCAAAGCCCTCAATCTTACCCTGACTCAACTGCTGCAATCCTGTGACCTATGAACTGGTGCATTTGTCATTCATTCATTTAGTCATTTAACAAAGATGTGTTTGATGCCTCCTATGAACCATTCACTCTGATCCTTAGATGTCTGTATTAGCCCCTTACTTAGTCCGTATTAGTCCCTTACTTAAGGCTTTAATCATTTTTCATTGCTTGGATGTCTTTATACAGTGCCTCTCCTACCTGATTCAACTTGCAAGGCTTCTTGTTCCCTAATCCTGAGTTTGAAATTTCTTAAATTATTCCTTTGGGCATTGATTGACTTATCTGGCTGACCTGTGGGGTCAGCTTCTGTACTCTTTGAAGTTCTGGTCATTCCAAAATTAGTGGGTTTGCCTCAGATGCCTTCTTGTGCCTTCAATAACCATGTTTTCATAAGTGGCCTACATTTACCAGAAATAACCAGGATACAATAGCAGAAAAGATGAGAGAAGTGGGGGCAAGGGAGAGAGAGAGAGAGAGAGAGACTGACTGACTATAACTCTCCTTACAGGCAGAGAACAGTTTATAAAAAACTTTACAGTGAGAGTAACAGAATAACTTAATATTGATAAAGTTTATAGTCCACAATGAAGATATAGTAGTTATGAACTTTTATATACTGAATAATATAACATCAATATATAAAAATAAAACTGTCTATAATAAAAAACTGTTATAAAAAACCCAAGAAACTGTTATTAGCTAATTTAACAAGATAATAAATTGACATTCTGTTATCAATATATGGCAAAGTAGTCCAAAAATGCTATACAATTTCAATAATCAAAAAGAAATTATAAAAGAGTTTTTAACTTTATATTCTATAAAGATAACAGATATCTTCTGTCATGATGTCCTTTAATTAAACATCTATGGGGAATTTACAAAAGTTGACTTAATTCTTGCCACAAAGTAAGTTTCTATGAAACTTACATAAAGTAGGTATTGCATAGGTAAGATTCACTAAAAATGATCTAATAAAAATAAAAAAAAACTAATAACACTTTAAAGGAAAAACAAAAACAAAGAAAGATTAATACCTTTCTTAAATATTTCTAGATCAAAGATTATGGGATCTGTTTAACTATTTTTTGTTACTGATGACTAAGTCTTTAGTCTTATGAGTACAGAAAAAATGACTACAAAATGTAGATTATTTGGGAAGTATTAAAGTCTTTCTTTTGGCCAAGAACATACTCAGCTTTTCTTCCATATCTGATCAAAAACATGTTTGTTTGTTTGTTTTTGGCTATTTCATGTAAAGTTAAATATGTACCGTACATGCACCAAAGTTCACCTTGTGCCACTCAATTTCAGCTTTGGCCTTAACCTTTGAGGAACTCGAATAGTAGAATACCTATCCAAACATAATCTCTATAAAGCCTGGATTTTGAGATAAATGATTACTGATCACACAATTCCCCATCACATCTAATCAGCACAACATTTCTAATGTAAATTTGGTACATGATTTGGATTTATTCTTAATTTTTTCCCTTTAAAACATAGGCCTGATACCAGCATAAACTTGAATTTAAAAAACTCCTATGTGCTTTACATGTTGAAATTCTAACAGTCAGTTGGATATAATTGTATACTTACTATGGAAAAAAAAATCAATGCTGTGATAATAATTGATGATTGTGAAAGCTATTAATTTTATGTATAAAACTATTATTAAGACCTTTCAAATGATTGAATAAATAAGGAGATAAATTGGCAGCATTTAATACAAATATTATGAGTAAGTGCCTTAATGAGATAACTTTAGGAAGAATATTATAAGAAGGAAAGCTGAAGAACTTGGGAAGACATCACCACCAACAATGCTCTCTACAAGATGAGCTAGCCAAAATTCATCTTGCTTCTCCACAAATTGATTGTTACTAAGTGTACTGGGTTGAACAGTGTTCTGCCAAAAATTCATGTCTACTCAGAAGCTTAGAATGTAAAATTATTTGGAAACAGGATCTTTGCAGATGTAATTAGTTAAAATAAGGTCATACTGAGTTAGGGTGGTTTGATGACTGATGTTCATATAAGAAAGCCACGTGAAGACATACAGATACCCCCAGAGGGAAGGTGGCTACATGAAGATTGAGGCAGAGAGTGGAGTGATGTGATTAACTACAAGCCAAGCAATGCCAAGAGTTTCCGGCAACTACCAGAAGCTAAGAGAGAACCAAGAAGAAGGAGCGTGGTCCTGCTTACAACTTGATTTCAACTTCTACCCTCTAGAACTGTGAGAGAATGTATTTCTGCCATTTTAAGCCACCCTGCCTGTGGTACTTTGTCACAGCAGCCCTAAGAAACTAATACATTAATTATTTCATCTCACAGATTTGCATAATAGTGACTGCAGGAACAATGCAGTAGCTGATAAGGTTAAGAAATTATTTCAGATATCTATAATAATATTGGACTGTAACTTTTTATAATAAAAATTGAATACTAATTAAATTTTATTGAAAGCAGTTGATATTTAATTCTTATGTTCTGGAAGTTCATTCTACGATGACTGATTTTAGGTTTTGGTCAAATATTTGTTTCAACTCTTGGCCATTCAGCATTGTCTAACTACATATGTATGTGTGTGTGTGTATGTACATATGTAGTTTTTGAGTTTATGAATTATATTCTACTTGCTCTTGTTTTTATTTACCTTAGCTATGGATTTGAGGGAGAGGGCTTGTAAAAATTTTTAACTAAAATTACTGATTTAATTCTGCTAGTTATTTTTATGTATATTACAAAAGGCTGTGTTTAGGTATTTGTATATATTTTCTCTTTAAGAGTATATAATATTACCTTTGTGCTTTATGACATATTCTTGATAATTCTATTTTGTACTATACTGACATTTCTGCTCTAGCCTTTTTTTTTTTTACCATTTACCTTGTATATTTTTCTTTATGCCTTTATTTTCAACCTTCATTATTCTTTCAAGAATGACTTTTGCAGCAACCACGTGGTTAGAATTTTTTAGTCTAATCTGAGGGGTTTTTTATTATTCTACAGAATGATAAATTTACCTTTTTGCATATCTCAAACAGTGGCTATTATATCTGGACTTATTATTGTCACATTTCTTTGTATTTTTTCTTTAATACAATTTTACTCTGTTCCTTTTTTATCTTTTCCTTATTCCAGTGGATAAATCAAATTTTCTTCTACTGGTTAAAAGTCATGCATTCTAGTTATATTTTGAGTATGCCTAATTTTTGTAAACCTGTGTTTATTTTCTGTTAGCTTTATTAAACTTTTTAATATCTATATCTTTCATTAGAACAAAACAGGTACTTTATCTCTGGTTTCTTTAATTTCCTCTTGTTCCTTTGTTCCCTCTGTTGACACCAAACACAATTATTTCTCTGCCCTCCATGGATTTTCTAGAGTTTACATTACAGGGGAGAGATATTTCAGACCACACATGCTATTTTGCAATCTTGTAGATTCACGTAAATTTTGTAACCTAAAACTTAAAATACACAAAATTAGACAATAAGTAGGTAGAAAAACAAAGGGAAGAATTTGTAGCCATGAGAACAGTACTTGATTTCTATGCTTTTTTTCAACCAGAACCATGTTTATAAAATATTTTGACCATGATCTACAATAAAAAATCATTTACATCACAACTTGGAACATAAATTCATATTAAAAATCTAGAAATGAAGCAAAGTTTTCATAAAACATTATGTGCAGTGATGTTTTCTGTTCTAGTATATTCTCCCCCACACCAAAAAAAAAATCTTGGCATGACTCACTACATTGATTTCATGATCTTCTCATAGGTCATGACCTACAGCTTTAAAAAATCACTGACCTAGACAGTGGAATGCTTTAGGGGTTGCATCGTGTTTTATCCCTTGGCATATTGTGCATGCTCAATACAGCATATGATTTAACAAATGCTTGTTGAATGAGTGGAACAAAAAGCAGTAGAAAAGAGAAAATACTGCAGCTACAAAATTGGAAAGTCTAGGTTTTTCATTTTCTCTTTGGGTATTAGATCTCTGTTGAAATAGATTGTTTAGACATAGGCAGTCAATTATCTCCCCAAGGCAGCGAGATATGAGTCACTTGAAGAGGGCCCAGTGCAGTGAGTAAAGCTGGTTTGCAAGTAGATGCCACTCATGGAGCACGATGGAGAAAACACAGTGTATCATCCCTAGGCCTGAATAATGCCACCACTGTCACTGTGGGTTTCTGCAAGCCCCTCATTAGGAGATAAATGCCACTGGGGGAAATTTGAAATGATCCCAGACACTAGGGTAATGGAAATTGAGAAGGTGAATGAAGACCAGAAGGAAAGGAAGAGGTTAATAGACAAAATCGAAATAGTTTGGCATATTTCATTGTTTTACCTGCCAATTTTATGAGATTGTGAGTTTTTTTTTTTTTTGAGACTAAGTCTCACTATGTACCCCTCAGTAGAGTGCCATGGAGTCACAGCTCATAGCAACCTCAAACTTTTGGGCTTAAGTGATTCTCTTGCCTCAGACTCCCAAATAGCTGGGACTACAGGCACCTGCCACAATGCCCAGCTATTTTTTTTGTTGTTGTTGCAGTTGTCATTGTTGTTTTAGCTGGTCCACGCTGGGTTCAAACCTGCCAGCCTTGGTATATGTGGCTGGCACCCTACCCACTGAGCCCACAGGTGCCACCAATTTTATGAGATTCTTAAAAATATTTTTCTATTGCTATGTTTTAGGGTGGGCTTTGCTCTTGACTATTCACAATAATAGGAGAAGTGAGTGACAGGAGTATGTGTAGGGTTGATGAAAAGCTCTGGTCTTCACAATGGCCATGGAGCCAGCACCGATGAGGAGGTGTCTTGTGGTGTTTGCCAACTGTGGCTGCAGCAGTGGCTGCTAATAATGATGGCAAAGGGTTATAGATTGTACTTATTTAAGCCTCCAAAGCCCTGTAGTATAGATGTATGTTTTTAGATGGCAGACATTTATTTACTCATTTTCTTCCAGTTTTAAATGAAAACCAAGAAGAAAAAAAGAAAAACAAAACCTGAAGCTGAAAACTACTAGCTGGGGAGATGTTGAAAGGACTTCAAGATTGATACTTCTTTTTGTTTTTATTTTCAAGTAGCTCAAATACAATCTCCTTTTCTTTTGGACTAGTGTGCCAACAAAAATTCTATCATTGATAAGTAAATCAAGCTATAACTTTTTACTGTTCTTATTGGGGTTTATCAATTCAGTTTGCCTATGGCAAAGTCTATGGTGCTCACCAAATAGTCCATGTACCGCCTTATTTTGTAGTCTTCCTTGCAGTTAAGTTGCAGTCATGCAACTTTTTCTGGGCAGTGGGCTGCTAATAAAGTGATGTGTGCAATTTCCATTCTGAAGCTTTTAAAAGTCAGTGTGTCAGTATCAGACTTATTCTTCCCTCATCTTAAGGTCTATAGGGGCTACCTGTCAAAATGTTGGAGCCACAAAATGGAAGAAGCCTTGATTTCTGAGTCACTGCATAAAGGCACTGTCCTGAAAAGTCTTTTGACCTGGATCAGACTCTGTGGGAGTGAGAAATAAACTCTTTCTCTAGGATGTCACTGAGTTTCTTTCTTTTTTTTTTTTTTTAACTGCAGCACAGTTTATCTTACCATGACTAACCTAGGTACTGTACTAGGTACCTAGAGATTAATAAAATATAATCTCTGCCTGTAAAGAATTCAGTCTTTGTAGAAGATAAGTATATAAGCTTACAATTATAGTACAATGAAATATGTGCTATTATGGAAGCAGACATGGGATTGAGTGAGTTCACTTAGGTGCAACACCTAGCCCTGACAAGGGTGGGGACTGGAAAGCCCTCCAAGCAAGGTGACATCAAGTGAGGTAACAAAGCAAGGGAAGGGCACCTAGGTGGGAATGAGCAGTATGTGAAATGAGAGAGCAAGGCACATTTGAATAACCATAAGTAATTCTGTGCAATGAGTGCATAAGGTTGCTGGGTATGGCATGTGGAGTGATGAGATGAGGCTGGAGAGATAAGTGGGAACTGGATGATAAATATTCTTAGACTCTATGCCAAGGGTTTTGGAATTCATCCTAGTAAAATATTGAAGGATTTTAAGGCATGTAGAAGGAATATAATCAGATCCAAAGATCGCTCCAGCAATAGCAAAAAAGAGAAGAGAGCCATAGACCATGATGGTCTCTAGAAGCCCCAGGGAATATCAATATTTGAAGTATCATAAAAAGGAAAGTCTGTAAAGGAGATTATGAAAGAAGAATCAGAAGGTTAGACGAGAAGCAAAACAGAACATGGATATGGTGTCCGAAGGAAGAAAGATTTCAAGAGGGAGAAGTTGCCCTCAAAATAACAAAATGCTTCTACAATGTTAAGTAAGTGCAAGATAGAAAAGTGTTCGTTGCATTTGGAATCAAAATACTTTAACAGTATAAGAGAAGTCATAGTGCAGTGGAGAGGAGTTGTTGAAGTCAAATTCTAGCTGAGGAGCATATAGGCATAGAGAAAGTAGATAAATAAAGTCTTTACTCTAAAAGTCCTGGCTGAAGAGAATGCAAGCCCTGAGGCTATTACTTGAGCCTTGAGAAAGGCAACTGTTCTTCACCCAGTCCTCTACAAGAGATTTGTTCACTCTATTATACTCTGTACACACACACACACACACACACACCCCAGTAAAGAAAAGAATAACTCTTGTCATAGCCTCAAATCTCTAATTGACTTCTTACTCTTTAGCTTTATTGCCCCAGAAAATCACAAAACTGGAGGACTCTATTTCTAATTTTGGATATTCCTATACTTAGGGACCTGAATACTGGTTAAGAATGCCACAGAAATAATGGTCTTGCACCGTTAAAGACTTTTGGTCTCCAACTCAGCTGGGCCAGGGTGAGCATTCAACCATTCATTTTTTTGCCTGTGCTCAAAGTCCCTGGTGATGGTTGGCTGAAGAGCTCATTAGAACAGGGAGGCCTACTGTTCACTTTGGAGAGTTTGCTCTGCCTGGAGGAAACCCTTGCTTTGTTTCCCAAGATCTCCAGAAAAGTCTACTAAATCCACAGTTTGGCATCTGGAAGTCAAGTTTGTAAGGGTATGAAAGAAAGGATTGAGTTCTATGTCTGGGTCAATGTAGTACAGAAAACGCATAGTACTTGTAGGATGGGAAAATAAGTCCACAAATTACTGAATTGGCAGAAGCAGGAAGGACGTCAGAGCTAGAGATAGCCAGGAGAATGTACATCATGCATTAGGAAGTCACAAAGGCCCACAGAGTCCTATGGGAGGAATTTGAGCATGCACAGAACGTGAAATAAATACTCCAAGTTTATCTTAGCAGACTCTAAGGAGACAGGGAGATCTCAACTAATAGCTATACACACATTTCTCCAACCCTACACCCATCCCACATATAGAGGTGTTTGTGTGTATATTTCTTTCTTTCTTTTTTTTTTTTTGATTTTAAACCTGCATAGAATGGAGGTCTACGAGGGAAATTTCTCTCAGGGAGAGCAGGGCCAGGTACTTGCACTGTTTATGCCACATACTTCTGTATTATTATATGGTTCATGTATTGTTTGCCAATTATGAAAATAAACATTTATTTAATAGTAAGTAAATAAGTAAATTAGTTCTGATTTAATTATGAATTTACATTTCTTTTGTAATTAAAAGAGAATTACAGAGAATTAATTATGAACTTATATTTCTTTTGTAATTAAAAGAGAATAAAGGTTTGAAGTAAAGAGCAGTGAATGGCTAGCTTAATGAGTGTCCCAATTGGAATGAAGAGAAGGGACAGCTCCCTTCTATGCTGAGCCATCAAAAATGGCTCTGCAGAGCAGCTGGGATTCAGGTTGTGCCCTAAAGCACTAGTAGGATTTGAATCAGCAGAGTGATCTAGAGAGATTTTTCCAAGTGGAGCAAAGGGCATTGGCAAAGACATGGCATTTGAAAGTAAGAGGAAACAATGAAGTAAGGGGTGGGGATGAAATAAGTCTTCTTTGGCTCTTTGGCTCCCTTTCTGCTTCTATCTCCTGAGCTGGAAAGATTTTGTTGTATTTACTCTTTCCTGTTATTTGTTTTCTCCCTTTCTTTTTCCTCCCTTGCCATATAGCTTTAATAAACTTTTCTTCCTCCATCTCTCAGTTCTTCTCTCCCTCTCTTCTTTGCATCCCATTTCTGTCCCTTCTTTCCTTCCTTCTATTTTTTTTAATCCTTAAATGTAGCACTTTTGTATTAGTTTACCTTCTCTGGTCTAATGTACTTACAAAAATGAACTTCCCTGAAAAAAAGAAAAGAACACTGATTCTGGTTTATTTAGAGGAATGCCAGCATGGAAGAAACAACTGTTACTACAATATTATCATTTGCTAGTTTGTTATAGACTGTACTTCTTCAACCTCTGAGGGCCATCATGTTTAAGGAAATCAAGGTGAACAGTCAGGACAGCACTAAAGGGACAAAGCCCAGTGGCCAAATAGCCTTTCTCATTTGTGGTCCTACAGCTGGTCACCTGCAAATGTCATCTTGGAGAGGGACTGGTCTAGGGAATAATACTTGAATAACACATATCACTTGAGAAGCCACAGGATCTGATCCTCTTGAGGTTTCATGATCAGTATCTTGCCATAAAGATGCCCTTATGACATTATTAGCCAAGGGCATTTTAGTCTAAATAACTTTCCAAGGGTGGCAGAGAAATTCTGGGTGTATTTGGGGCATGGAGAGGGCATTAGACTAGGGGATGGAAGCCACATGGTTCATTCTTCATTCTATCTCTAAGTGTGCTTTGGGCAAGGAAACAGAAAGGTGGTGGGAAAGTGATAAACATTTTTCCAGTTTTGACTGTGTGCCAGGCAATGTGCCACCGCATATGAAAACCTAAGCCACTCTGTGATGGAGGTGTTAGTGGCTCCAGCAGAGAAGGGACAACATATCAGGGAGTGGAGGAAGCCCTGGAATATTTCCCATGTGGTCAGCAGGGACCTAGGATTAGCAGTTACAATTCTCTGATGTTAAGCCTTATGTTTTATTCATACCATCATGCTTCCTCACTCACCCCCCCGTCTCAATTTTCTGATGTGAAAATAGGAAACATACCAGGAACTCTAAGGCCCCCCTCCATCTATGACATTCAGTGGTTCCAGACATTAGCAAATTCTCTGGCTGCCCTTTGCCGAAGGAGTTGATCACTTGCTCCACTAGGTAAAAAGCTTGGAATGACCTTATTTTGAGGTCTTATCTCTTTAGATGTTTTGGTTCTATTTTTCTTTTCTCTTTATCTCTAGGCAAAATTAATGAAGTTTGTCACTAGGACTTTCTCCTTTATAATGTGCTTGGATATTCATTGCACTAGGCTATGGATTAATACAATAAATTTTAAATTTGGTTGTTTGAAATCCCAGAAAAGTGCCAAATACAGAATCCATTACCATAATTCTTTGGAACAGAAACCGTGCTGCTGCTCTTGTCTCAACAAGTCTGTCTCTCCAGCAGGAGGAGGAATACAACGATGGAAGCTAAAAGAATCTGAAAGTGTGAGTTCTGGTGCTCTAAGGCATTGAGCATGACTCCTGGGAGAAAAACGCTCTGCAGAAAGGGAATGAAGGCGAATTAACAAAGTCACTGAGGGTACTGCTGCTTGAGTACTCTTGGAAAGGTGATAGAAAAGCATTGAGGTGGTTTTGATCAGAAATATGATCCTTGAGACTTCTGGGAGGCTCATTACTTTCATTATTTGCATTTATTTGTAGCTGGTAGACATAAGGTCAGATAGTCTTTGTAAATCCTTTGGATGTAAGTGTACATTAGGAAAGAACCAGCAGGCATAAAATAGGCTATTGCTTTTGTTTCTGAGCGTGCCTCGGTTAGGTCCACAGGGCTGCTGCTTCTGGGGCAAGGCAATTATCAGAGGGAGTCTTGGAAGGGAGCTCATACAGTGACACCCACACTTTATTGACTCTCCTCAAAAATAATGATGTCCACAAAGGTTCCCTAACTTTCTCAGTTCACAGTGTCCTTAGCTTCCACAGGCCCACACAAATACCTAACAGTGCCATTTATTAAATAGTGGTCCGAATAACGTAATAAGTATTTATACTTAGCACTTGTTGGGCACTGACCACCTTCTCAGCCTTTGGAATCAGATTAGACACTGTCACCCTCATTTATTATTTCACATTGATTTTCATGTGGTACTTGCCGCATGAAAGCCAGCTTCGCCACTGAAAACCCAGCCTCACTAAAATATGATGCCATCAAAATGTAGCAATTTAATTATGAAATGAAATTATCTTAAGCTGGTAGTTCACGTGGTGTTTGATAGATGCCCTAGTCTTTCCCAAGAAAACTTAAAATACCCGAAATATCCCCTGTTACCTCTGTAAATTTACTGTTTTGCCCTGGGGTATCTTAGTATACAGTTTGATACCCCTGGAGATGTTCACAAGTGCTGTGGTTTGGGTATGGTTGGTCTCCACAAAAAAATCATGTTGCAATTTGATCTCCACTGTAGGGGGGAGGTGGAGCCTAATGGATGATCATAGGGGTAGATGGTCATAGGGGTAGATCTCTCATGAATTAATTAATACCATTCCACAGTGGTAAATTCTTGCTCTCATGAGAAATGGATTAGTTCCCCTAAGAGGAAGTTGTTAAAGAGTCTGGCTTCCTCAGTTTCTCTCTTGCTTCCTTCCTTGCTGTTTGATTTCTTTATACATGCCTGTTCCCCTTTCACGTTTTGGTGTAAAAGGCACGAAGCCCTTACTAGAAGCCAAGCAGATGACACGCTTCTTGAAATTCTCAGCCTGTAGAATCATGACCTAAATAAACCTCTTTTCTCTGTAAATTACCCAGCCTCAGATATGCTATTATATTAATAATATTAATAAAAACACAAAATAGACTAGACAACAGGGAAATATTGATCACTCCAATTGTGTCAAGGTTATGATTTCAGTCCCAATGTAATCAAATTCTGTCTTCTGCCTTAGAGACTGCCCCTTTATCTCCAATCAGCAAATATAAATTGCTGGCTGGACCCAAGAGAGTGTGTCATGTGTCAATTCAATTCCTCAATGCCTGAATGAAGATAGGTTCTCAAAAAATGCTAGCCATTGTTATCATCACCACTCTGACAATATAAGCACAGAAACACAAACTCCCAACACCTTGATTGTATATGTATCAAATATAGAGGCTCTTTTTTGATTTTTTTTCCAATGGTTAAGAAAAACAGTTCACTGGGAATTGAGGGAAGCAGAGAATATGACTGAGTTGGATTATTTGAAGATGAAAACATTACCAGGTTAACCTCTACTTTGGTGAAGCATTTTTAAGCAGGCGTTACTGGTCCCTTTTCACTGTTCCTCTTTCCTGGCCTTGTAGCTCTGCCAGAAGCAGTTACACAGATTGGGAGTCATGTGTAGACTTACCTAGAAGAGTGACAGTAGGCACAGAAAGTGGGGTCTGGGTAAGATGAGAGTAAGAAACAGTGGCAAGGGAAAGAGACAATATCAAACAGAACACAAAAAGTTGTGATGTCAAGAGATATAGGGCTTTAAGGATGAGGATTTTTTTTTTTTGGAGGGACGGTAGAGAGAAATAAGGTTGTTCTGATATATTGTCTTACTAAACAATTATTTATTTCATTTAATTTTTTTTGAGACAGAGTCTCACTATGTTGCCCTTGGTAGAGTGCTGTGGCATCACGGCTCACAGCAATCTCAAACTCTTGGGCTTTGCTATTCTCTTGCCTCAGCCTCCCAAGTAGCTGGGACTACAGGCGCCACAACATCCGACTATTTTTTGTTGTTCGGCAACCCCGGGCTGGGTTTGAACCCGCCAGCCCTGGTGTATGTGGCTGGCACCCTAACCTCTGAGCTACAAGCGCCAAGCCATCCTTTACCTTTCTCTGATGAATATTTGGTTTTGGACTGTGTTTTGGCCCTTCATCTTTATCCAATCATTGTGCTGAATGCTTGAGATTGCCAAAAAGAATCCATTTTCCATCATGCATAATAATATGGTGTAGAAATGGCTCACTTTTAGGTTGTGACAGCAAAGAAAGGCACGCTTTGAGATGCTATCTTGTCTAATGCTCCTTTGATTCATGCAGAACCCATCTCTGTGGCCGGGCGTTGTGATGGGTGCCTGTAGTCCCAGCTACTTTGGAGGCAGAGGCCAGAGACTCGCTTGAGCCCACGAATTGGAAGTTTCTGTGAGCTGTGATGTCACAGCACTCTATCCAGGGTGACACCTTTCGGCTCTGACTAAAAAAAAAAAAAAAAAAAAAAAAAAAAAGAACCCATCTCTGTAGCTGCTTTACCTTGCCAACCTTTTTCAAGTGGGAAAATGTTATTGGAATGGTAACATCAAACCTTGCTACTAATTCACATGTAAGATGAGATGGGTTCACTTCCACTAGAGCTTTTAGCTTACCCTTATCCATCTTGGTTTCAGGTCCCCACACGGCTTATTTTCAAGATTAAAATCACCAGAATGGAACTTCTCAAATCATCGATATACTGTGCATTCATTAGCTACATCCTTCCTAAGCACTTTGTTGATATTTCAGGCTGCCTGGGCTGCATTGGTTCCACTATGGAACTCATATTCAAAAATAACATGAACTTTTTGATTTATCCAAGGTTTCATAAACATTGCTCTTAAAAAAATCTGAAAGATAATCACAAACCAAAATGTTACATTTGAAAGAATGAGGATGTACCTTCACAGTTTAAAAAAACAAAAATCAGGAAGTGTCAAAGTGAAATGTCAGAGACATCAACTGTCAAATTTAGTACTTACAGAAATTGGACATTTCATATTTAGTAACTGAATGCATACATACCTATATATGTGTATATATCTCTCATATACATAATTTATTTGAGAGAGAAAGAGAAAGATTTATTTTAAGTAATTGGTTCATGCATTCATGCATTTGTGGAGATTGGCAAGTTCAAAATCTGTACAGCAGACTGGAGACCCAGGGAAGAATTGATGTTACAGCTCAAGTGTAAAAGCAGTCTGCAGCAAGATTCCTTCTTCCTTGGGGAGGTCAGTCTTTTTCTCTTAAGTCCTTCATTGGATTGGATCAGACCCACGCACACTATGGTGGGTAATCTTCTTTACTTAAAGTCTACTGATGTAAATGTTAATCTCATTTAATGAATGCCTTCAAATCAACATCCAGACTAGAATTTTACCAAATCTGGGTTCCCAAGGCCTAGCCAAATTGACGCATTAAAATTAACCATCACAGAAGACAACTACCTGTTGATTATGGGCAGCTCTTTTAGAACATAACTCTCGTATATGAGCTATTTTACTTATTCTTGTTGCCAGCAGTTAGTGTTTACCTTAACAGGCTCCAGAAAATTCACTGATTAGATTTTGTAATTCCAATCTTTTTATTTGCAAATGCTTTCAGTTTTGTATTAGATCCCTGATGTGTAGGGCAAAGAAAGGGACAGTTTTATAAATCTGATAAATAACAATGATGATGATTTGTTGGATGCTATCCTGGGAATGTATTAAACACCTCAGGGGTGGCATTATCTCCAGTGTATCACCAATAAGCACAAAGAGGCAATCCTTTACTAATTGGTCGCCTAGTTGTTCAAGGAAGTTAATGCACCTTCTAAAGTGATTTGCTCCTATAGAGTAATTGATTTATTGGGATTCCATGTCTAGACAATTGTGAAGCCCTTGGTGCTAATCAGAATAAATGTGCTGAACTAATCTTTACTAAGCTGCCGATGACATGCCCCTCTTTTAAGATGCAAGACCTCTAAATTCAGTAATTTACAGCATGTTTTACTGCAGATGAAAGCATTTGCTTTTCTGATTTGAGCTGTTGTGAAGGGTGATATTTTTCACAGGAAGGTGATGAAACACATAACAAAATATCAGTGACCAAATGGCTCATTATTTAAAGAGAAATGTGAGGACATAAGGGAAAGAATAAAGGCTGAGGTGGATATCATATTTATAAGATTGTAATTTTCCTATTATTTGCTTTGTGCAGGGCTTAGGTGGTAACATTTAGGTTTTATATCATTTAAATTAAGTTGTCAACTCAACTCCTCAGATGGAGGCTTCCTCCAAACCATTCAGCATGCTGTTAAGAGTGCATAGAAATTTCCATTGTGACATGGCAACCCTTACTTGCCAGGCACCAAATTCGTGTGAACATTTGTTAATCATGAGATAATTTCTTTCTCCTCTTTCTCTTGGTCTGTTGAGTAAGGTCTCACTCCTGGGCATGGCTGTTATATGGATCTCGTAAGTGGTAATGCAGAAACTGAAGGCAATTAAACAAACACCTCTCTTCCCTGGTGGAGAAATCACTTAAATATTACGTTGATTCAAAAAATCTTCTGTTCTCTGATGTCTGCGGAGGCAAAAATGGAAAAACCAAATCCATATTCTTTTTCTAACCAGAAAGGAAAATATCCAAATCACTGTGATCAGAACTTATGATGCATTAAAAATAATTATTATTCTGTCATAGGCCTCAAAAATGAGAGTTAGATTGTAGTGCATGGTTCTCAAAGTGTGGGTCCTAGAGCATCACCATCACTTGGGAACTGATTAGAAATGCCAGTTCTTGGACCCCAACCCGGAGCTACCGAATCAGAAACTCTGAAAGTGGAACCCAGAAGTGTGCATTTTAACAAGCTGATCAGGGGTTCAGACACCTGCTGAAGTTTGAGAACCAGATTTTGTACTTCAATGAGTCTAAAATGCTGCTCCATCACTTAATATATGTATGACCCTGAGTGACTTCCTCCCTCAGCCCAACCTCTTTTAATCTTTTGTAGACTATTTTAAAAATTAACTGCACATAGTCAAAAAATCAAACCACAGAAAACATATTAAAATGAAAAATAAATCTTCCTTTCCCTCTGCTTCAATTCCCAGCCCCTCTCCCCAAAGGTAAACACTTTGAATGGACTCCTCTTTACAAGTGTTTTTCTTGTATCTGTGACTCAAGTATTACAAAAATAATCCATGTAACCAAAAACACTTGTACGCCCTTAATATTTTTTAATTATAAAAAAGGTCATCAAGGAAATGAAACCTGTTTTTCTGGTGGTTAGCAGATATTGGTGTTGTTTTAGTTAATAAGCATGCAATTATATTTCTTGAATTTTCAGCCTTTTATATAACCTGTAAATGTCCCATTCTGAAAGATAAGGGGTTTGGCTCACTTATAGCACCTGCTATCACCTGAGTTTTTTATATGTAGACATTATTATGTTCACATTTGTAGATTAATATAATTTTATTCTGTAACTATAATTGTCTTTGGCTTTAGATTAATTCTAAAATATTACAACAAATAAAATAGCACTTACAGTGTTGGATTTAAATAAATATTTTTTGCCACAGGGGGTCCTGCCATGGAAAAGTCCATGCCACCAAACTTGAGAATGGATTTTCCAAGCATTGAATTCTAGTGCTTCTTTCAGATCATAGTCAACCACCATTGCTACTTTTATCTCAAGTTTTCATGTATAATATTCCTTTGGGGGGCTAGAATAACTTTTGTAAGGCATTTTTCATACAGATGTATGCAAATTATCTGCGTTTTTGCATGTCTGAAAATGTATTTTATTCTTACACTTGTAGTATGGCTAAGCATAAATTATAGGTTCCTAATCACTTTTCCTCCAAGTTTTAGAGTTATTTTAATTTCCTTTTTATCCTTGGAGTTCTGAAATATGATAATTCACCTCTCTTACCAGTTCTTTCTGCCACTCAATTCCTCTCCCAGAGGTAACTGCTACCTTTCTTGTAAGTATCTTTCCAGAGTTATTTTATAAATATTCTACTAAATATACATGTGGTAGCAAATAACGTCTTCTATATTTTTCTCCCCTTTAAATTTTTTTTTACAAGTGGTAGCATACTTTTTACTTACTTAACACTATATTGTGACAGTCTTTCAAGATAATCACCCAAAAGACTTCCACATTTTTTACAGGTACATAACACTGCTTTGCATGGATGTGCCTTAACTTATTTAACCCATTACTCTCTGAATGTTTAGAATGTTTTCAACCTTTTGTAATCACAAGCAATGCCACAATGAATAAGCAAATACCAATGTGCATAGGATAATTTCCCCAAAGTTATGTTGTTGATTCAATAGGTATACAAATTTGTAATTTTGATAAATACAGGGATTTCCAGGTTACCTCCATGAGGATTTATCAGTTTATACAGAGCATCTTTCTTCTCATCAATTCAATAGAGCATGTTACCAAATTCCTCAATGTTGCCGATCTGATAGGAGAACTATTGTGTAACTCATAGCTTTGTCTAGTTTCCTATCATTATGAATAAACCAGTTATACTCCCTTCTCTGTGAACTGTATATTCATAGTCTTTCCAATTTTCAATTTTTGGGGGGTGTCTTCTTATTGTTTCATAGGAATTTTTTACATATTAAGGAAATTATCATTTTATGGCATGAATTGCAGATAATTTTCCAAGTTGATATTTATCTTTTGGCTTTACTTGTGGTGGTTTCTGCTAAGCAGATTTTAAACAAAAATTTATGTTATATGTTTTTCTCAGTATTTTCTCCTATAGCTTCAGGAGTTTTTATATTTAGAAAGACCACTCTCAAAGATTGTGAAATGATTCTTCCACCTATTTTCAGAGTTTTTAAGTTTAAAATGAAAATATTTTTTCAAGTTGGAATTTATCATGATTTAAGATGTGATATATAGATCAGATTTAATCTGGCTTTTAGATGGCTATTTAATTGTCCTTCTAAACTCCAGAACAATTTATCTCTTCCCTATGGACATAAATGGTCACCTTTATCTAAAAGAAATTTCTATATGTAGTTGGTCTACTTCTACTGTGCCCCATTGATATTTAAATAGTTTTATCTCTATAATATGTTTTAATGTTGGGTAGTGCTGGTTCCTTCTTATTTGTATCTATTTTCTCAGTTTTTATATATAATCTTGTTTTATTTTTTTCCAAATGAACTTTAGAATCCACTTGTAAGTTGCAAACAAAAATTATGTTATTATTCCTAATGAGATCACATTACTTAGGGAAACTTGACATTTTTATGATAACAAACCTACTAATCATAGAATAAAGTTTGTCTTTTTGTTTTTCATACTATCTTTTGCTTTTCCCACTGGCATTTGAAAGTTTTCTATTGTATCTCTTGTTAGGTTTATTCCCAGGTATGTTGTGTATGTGTATGGCTACTGTAAATTGAGATATTTTCTTCCATTTCTTCTAAGTGGTTATTGTTTGTAAATGTGACAATTTTGCATACATTAATTTTATACCCATTCTCATTATTGTATTCTATTGTTATTTGTGAGTGTTTTTCAGTTGATTCTTTTATATTTAGAAGTATATCCTGCAACTAACTGCAAATAACGATAATATTAACCCCTTTGGAATTTCTATATCTTTAATTTAACTCACTTACTTGTCTATTTTTGTTATTGCCAGACTAATGGTAAATAATTATAGTAATAGTGGATATCCTTTCTTTGTTTCAGACTTTGATGACAATGTTTCTATTGTTCTCCATTATGTATAACATACATATATTTGATTGTGACTTAAAAATTCTTGATGAAATTTCTGGAGATATATGGTGGTAATGGTTGTGCAACAATGCAAATATAATCGTGCCACTGAATCGTACATTTAAAAATGGTTAAAATGGCTAAGATTTTTTTGAGAATTTTTGCTTCTATATTTATTAATGAAATTGGTCTGAAGTTTTCCTTTTTCGTTGGGTCTTTTCCTGGTTTGGGTATCAGGGTGATGTTTGCTTCATAGAACATGTTGGGGAACATTTCTTCCTCCTCAAATTTTTGGAAAAATTTCTGCAGTGTGGGAATAAGCTCTTCTTTGAAGGTCTGATAGAATTCTGGCATGAAGCCATCTGGACCAGGGGATTTTTTTGATGGGGAGATCTTTTATTGTTTCTTTGAGCTCAGTGCTTGAAATTGGTCTGTTCAGGAGATGTATTTCTTTCTGTATAAATCTAGGAAGAGGGTGTGATTCCAAATATTGATCCATTTCCTTCACATTGTCCAATTTCTGGGCATAGAGTTTCTGGTAGTATTCAGAGATGATCTCTTGTGTTTCTGTGGCATCTGTTGTTATTTCTCCTTTATCATTTCTGATTGAGGTTACTAGAGATTTTACTTTTCTACTTCTAGTTAGTCTGGCCAAAGGTTTATCTATTTTATTTATTTTTTTCAAAAAACCAACTCCTTGTTTCATTAGTTTTCTGAATGACTCTTTTGTTTTTAATTTCATTAATCTCCTATTTAATCTTGGATATTTCTTTTCTTCTGCTGGGTTTAGGCTTAGATTGTTCCTCTTTTTTTCAATTCCATAAGATGGCTTGTGAGTTTGTTGATGCGCTCTCTTTCTGGTTTTCGAATGTAGGCATCTAAAGTGATAAATTTTCCTCTCGGGACTGCTTTTGCTGTATCCCACAGGTTTTAGTAGCTTGTTTCTTCATTGTTGTTTTGGTCAAGGAAGTAATGATTTCCTCTTTTATTTCTTCCTGCACCCAACTGTCATTCAGCATATGATTGCTTAATTTCCATGCCTTTGTGAGGGGTTGAACAGTTTTGTTGGAGTTGAGATCCACCTTTAATGCCTTGTGGTCTGAGAAGATACAAGGTAAAATTTCAATTCCACTAACCCAGGAATGGATTAATAAGCTGTGGTATATGTTTATCATGGAATACTATTCAAACATTAAAAAAGATGGAGACTTTACATCTTTTGTATTAACCTGGATGGAGGTGAAACACATTCTTCTTAGTAAAGCATTGTAAGAATGGAGAAGCAAGAATCCAATGTACTCAATTCTCATGTGAAGACGGTTGATGACCTAGTACATGGTGGAGGGTGAGGGAAAGGGAGAGCAGAGAGAGGGAAGGTGGGAGGAGGTGGGTGAAGGGAAGAGCAGAGAGGAAAAAAAGGAGGGAGGGGATGGGAGAAGGAAAGAGCAGAGAGAGAGAAGGAGGGAAGGGGTAGGGGGGTCACAGTGTGTGACATACCTTTTGGGGGCAGGACACAATTAGAAGAGGGACTTTACCTAACAAATGCAACCAATGTAAACTGGTTCTTTGTACCCTCAATGAATCTCCAACAATAAAACAAAAAGTAAAAAAAAACTTGATTTGCAAAATCTTAAGTTACAAAAAAAAGGTTAAAATGATAATTTGTATTATGTATATGTTACAACCATAAAAAAGAAGCCAAAAAAATTAATTCTTGATGAAAGCTGAATTTCACCAAATACAACCTTTCAGCACCTATACAGAAGGTAACATGACATTTCTCATTATTCCTTTATGGAATGATGAGAGGAGGCAAGATGGCTTCGTGGAGAAGTGTACAGGTTCTGTTTGAGCTGCCATGCCTATGTTCACATCCCAGCTCTGCTGCCCTCTAGCTCTGTAACTTTGGGGAAGCCTCTTATACTCGCCACACATCTATTATCTTCTTTGTAAATCATGATAATAATAGGGCCTACTTCATAGGTCTTCACTGAGAATTAAATGAATTGATATATAGAGAGCACTTAGACCAATAAATAACTAGCACACAGGAAGTATCACATGAGTTAATATGGTGGATTATCTTAATAGATTTTTTCAATCCCAAGTATAAAATCCCCAATAGTGATGGATAATTTCCCCACTGAATTCCACATACAATATTTCACTTAGACTTTTTCTTCACTAAATTATATGTGATAATAGTCTCTAGTTTTCTTTTTTTGAGTAATCTTTATTGGACTTTTATATCAATGTTGACTTAAATTACAAAAATGATATAGGAAATTCTCTTGTTTTTCTATGCAGTGAGGTGTTTAAATAGCATTTGAATTATCTGTTCTTTACACCTGCTATTCCTCTGTAAAGTCATGTAAGCCTAGTGCTTAATTGATAACATTCTCAATTTCTTCTACTTAGATTTTCTACAATGTGTAGTGTCAGTTTAGAGTAAATGATGTTTTCTTTGAAAATCATTCCTGAAATTCAGGAATGTGCTTGTGAGGCTTGGTTAGGCAGCCTGGTCTGAGGGAAACCCTCCCACTTGCCAAATGAGGGAGGATTGACCTACGTAGTGAAGGGGTTTAACTAGTTCCCAGTTGGGAGGCAATGTCTTGGTGGGAATGTCTGTTTTGCGATTCTGAATTTTCCTCATACACTGTTTTGCTTTTCTTTTAGGCCTCTATACCCCAAACAGGGGCCCAAGACAGACAAGGGGTTCCTTTCTTTTTTTTTTTTTATTTTTTTTTCTGCCAATTACTCCTAATGGGTGATTGGTTGCCCTAATCTTGGTTAGTATCACCCTTTTCCCTCCCTTCTGCCTTGGACTCTACCAACTACTCCTAATGGGTCTTTAGTTATCCTAGTCTCGGTAGGTATCACCCTTCTTGCATCCCCCACTGCTTCTGCCTTGGACTCTACCAACTATTCCTAATGGGTGATTGGTTTAGTCTCAGGTGGCATCATCCTTCTTCCCCACCCTCTGATTCTGCCTTAGACTCTACTAACTGCTCATAATGGGTGATTGATTGTCCTAGTCTCAGTTGGTGTCACCTTTCTTCCTCCTTCTCCCTCTCCCCCGCCTTCCCCACTTGTGCCTTGGACTCTACTAACTTTTCCTTTTGGGTAATTGGTTGTCCTAGTCTCAGTTGGTATCACCCTTCTTGCATCCCCCACTGCTTCTGCCTTGGACTTTACCAACTATTCCTAATGGGTGATTGGTTTAGTCTCAGTTGGTATCACCCTTCTTCCCCCGACTTCCACCTTGGACTCTACCAACTTCTCCTAATGGATTATTGGTATTCCTAGTCTCAGTTGGTATCAACCTTCTTACCCACCCCCAGCTTATGTCTTGCACTCTCCTAACTACTCCTAATGGGTGCTTGATTGTTCTACTCCCAGTTGGTATCACCCTTCCTCCCCTCCCTTCTGCTTTGGCCTCTACTGACTACTCCTAATGGGTGATTGGTTTAGTCTCAGTTGGCATAACTTTTTTTCCCCCAACCCGCTTATGCCTTGGCCTCTACCAACTACTCTTAATGGCTGCTTGGTTGTCCTAATACCAGTTGGGATCACACATCTCCCCCGACCCCCGCTTATGCCTTGGACTCTACCAACTACTCATAAAGGGTCCTTGGTTGTTCTATTCCCAGTTGGCATCTCCCTTCTTCCCCCACCCTGCTCCTGCCTTGGACTCTACCAATTACTCATAATGGGTAATTGGTTGTCCTAGTCCCAGTTGTTATCATCCTTCTCCCCCTCCCACTTTGACTTGGACTCTACCAACTACTCTAATGGGTGATTGGTTGTCCTAATCCCAGTTGCCCTTCCCTCCCCCCATTTCTGCCTTGAACTCTACCAACTACACCTAACAGGTGATTGGTTGTCACACTCTCAGTTAGTATCACCTTTCTTCTCGCTACCCCCACTTCTGCCTTTGACTCGACCAACTACTCCTAATGAGTTATTGGTTGGTATCAATCTCAGTTGGTATCACTAGTCTCAGTTGGTATCACCCTTCTTGCATCCCCCACTGCTTCTGCCTTGGACTCTACCAACTATTCCTAATGGGTGATTGGTTTAGTCTTGGCATCACCCTTCTTTCCCACCCTCTGCTTCTGTCTTAGACTACCAACTACTCATAATGGGTGATTGGTTGTCCTAGTCTCAGATGGTATCACCCGTCTTCCCCCACCCTCTTCCACCTTGAACTTTACCAACTTCTCCTAATGGATTATTGGTTGTCCTAGTCTCATTTGGTATCAACCTTCTTCCTCTCCCCCTTCTGACTTGGACTCTACCAGCTACTCCTAATGGGTGCTTAATTGTCCTACTCCCATTTGGCATCACCCTTTCCCCCAACCTCTTTTGCCTTGAACTCTACCAACTACTCCTAATTGGCGATTGGTTGTCCTAGTCTCAGTTGGTATCTCCCTTCTTCCCCCCCCACCCTGCTTATTTCTTGGACTCTACCAATTACTCCTAAGGGGTGATTGGTTGTCCTAATCCCAGTAGTTATCACCCTTTCCCCCAATTCTGCCTTGGACTCTATCAGCTACTTCTAATGGGTAATTAGTTGTTGCTGTCTCAGTTAGTAACACCCTTCTTCACATCAGCCCCACTTCTGCCTTGGACTCTACCAACTACTCCTAATGCAAAGCATTCCTTTCTTAAGAGTTCAATGATTAGTGTTGCCTGGGTGTGAAAAGTTTCTGATGTTTCTTCCCTGTGTTGTTCACATTCAGAGAGGGCACCCAGCCTGGCCTGACCATCTCGATTGCAGCAGCACCACCAAACAGCCCCCTCTGGATGCCCCATGTGGATGCCCCCTCTGGGCCTGAATTCCTCTGGCTCTCCCTTGCAAAGAGCTGCTCCTACTACTGGTGTTTTGTGTTATGCCTATCTGCTCAGTTTTCTCCACTGGTCTAGTTTTAGCTTATTTTAATTTCTAGTATTTCCTCAAAGTTTCTGGGTCAGTCTCGGTTTCTTCTCTTGTTTATATCATAAGTGTGTCTTCCTCCTTGAAATACACCCCTTTGGCCTTCAGGATAATAAGCTATAATAATTATAGCCAATACTTATAATAAATAAGCAGCTCACCATCCTAAACCTTAGCAGTCCCAGCTGTCCAAGTGCTTTAAACATACCAACTAATTTAATCCTTACAAACCCTATGAGGAAGAAACTATTATTATCCCTATTTTATAGATGAGGACACTGAGGTAGGGAAAGGGAACACAAATAGCTGGGAAACTGTGCTGTGAACCTGGCCATTGGAACTCCCAAGTCTTCACTTTCAGCCACCATTCTATACTGTGGGTTAGTACCAAAAAGCAGTAAGTTTTGGTCTTTTTACTCAAACTCAGGGGATCTCAGTTCACTTTATTTCTAGAATAGGATTAGTAACGTGTACCTGCTCATTCTGTTGTGGGGATAAAATGTTTTTCACAGCACGTTGCACACACAGCACTCCGTAATATTTAGCCCTTTAATTTTAATTTGACTTTGGCTCAGAGTCACTCTAGACTTAAAATTCCTATGTTCTTTTAGCCCCCATGCAGACCCTTCTCACTGAAATGTGCATGTTCAATCATTTGAAGAGCATGTTCATTAACATCATGTGATTGTATGTATCATCCCTCAATTTCGCCATCCTCTCCTGTTATCAATGCTATATTTAGCTCCAACTTTCTCACTCTGCCATAATATGTTTATATACTTCCTTAGTTAATTTTAGTGCTTTACATTTCTCTGTGTTATCATTACATTTTATGTTCAATAATTTTTTTCCTTCTAAAATTCAATGAGGTAATTTCTTCACGATAAAGCAGCTCACTTTATTAGGCTTATAAGGTCCAGTGAGAAAGAGAACTGAGACATGTTACCTTCTGGTGTTTGGAAATGTGTCCATTTCCCCTTCCTAGTTGGAGAAAATTACACATGCTGTGTATCCATCTCTTTAATTTACACCTAGGGCACCCAAGGAGCTGGGAAGAATGTCATCTGGATAAATTGAAGTGATACAGAGATATTTCCAATCTTCTTGCTGCTTGCCTGTGCAAAAAGGTGGGTACCACCTCCCACTCAGACTCTATAGGACTATAGCACTGTTGGGAAATGGAAAAGAGGGTACTTAAGGGTATTGTCCAGCCCAGGGCCATTTGGGGGCCAGTGTCCCATGCACTGATTTTCAAACCTAGTTGCACAACAGAATAATCCAGTTTTTAAAAATCCTGATGTTTAAAGCCAGATTGATTCAAGGTGAATCTCTGGAGTTAGGCTACAGGCATTCATGAGTTGTTTTTTTCTTTCCTTTCTTTCTTTCTTTCTTTTTTTTTTTGGTAGCGTGCAGCAAAGTTTGAAAATCATTAACTACTTTGGTTCTGTCAAATTTAGTATGACATTAAGATGCTGAGAGTGTATTAGTACTGATGACTAATAGGTGGGGGAAAATCAATTTGCAAATCTCCTGATTATTGCTCAGCACCCACCTGCTAAGGACAGAGGGATAGGAAATGATGTCTCTTCATGATGCCTTCTAGTTGGAGGGCAATCTGGCAGCTTTAAAAATCTTCATTTAAAATAAGGTCATTCACAGGGCAAATGAATTAGCAGTAATTTTAGGAAAAAATAATCTTTTATTTCAACATGTTGTTTTCTGATCTTCTTGACACTTGTTCCCTTCATATTATTTCAGCTGCTTTGACCTTATTTCTTGTGCAGAGCAGCTTTTTCCAGGCGTCTTTTCTTTCAGTGGGGAGTGAAAGCCTGCTCACAAATCCGGCCCCGATGTCTCTTATTCTCTAAGATATGCCTTGGCCTGTGCTTTTGGTTTCTCTGCTAATACTACTCTAACAGACCTCCCAAGTCTTGAGAAAATTCCATGTAGGCCCTCTATCATTCAGGATGGGAACTCAGATGTATGCAAGGCCAATGCTTGCAGTCTGTCGTGAAAGATATGTATTCTTTCTACACACACACACGCACATTTCACATACTTTGAGAGGGACCATATTGCTTTTCAGATGTAATGATGAACTTTCTAAACATTTCTCAAATTCTTCTTTTCCTCCTTATCTGTGAAGCAGGCCCTCATGGTCTTGAATCAGGATTATTATAAATCTCCTGACTGGTCTGTCTTAAATTCAGTCATCTAAAATGTTGGTAAGGTAGTTGGTCTCAGGTGAAAATCCGTCTCTATTGTTTCTTCTGTGCTTAAAATTAACCTTTAACGGATCACCTCTAATGTTGTCCATGTATTTTAATACGTTACTCAAGGTCCTGTGTTATCTCCCTTTGTCTACACCTTTCCTTTCCTTTCTTTCCATCCCTTACTTGGTACTCTGTGCTCATATCTCATCTCACTGGGCCTCTCCTTCTGTCTGCAGTGCCTTTACCTGGCAAGCTCCTGCATGTACAGATTTACCCAAGCATTAGTACCTTTTTCTGACACCCTTTCAGGAGTAACCACTTTTCTGTGTTTCTAAAACACACTGGACAGATTCTGACAATTGCACTTACTGCATTGTTTTATATGGATTTCTTTACGTATCTGACTTTACCTTCTTAGTAAGTTAGCTCTGTGATGAATGGAATTAGGTCTTAGTCATTTTATTTCTATAGTGCCTGAAGGTGGGTCCTCAAGAGGTTTTTGTTGAGATGATGACCAAAAGTATGGATATTATTTTTTAATTGTACATATATGTTTTCTCCTATTTTTAAAGCCCCTGGGAAGCCATTTTTCTCAGATCTTAAAAGGAGGAAAAGCTGAGCCTCTCCCAAGAGATAGATTTGTCTTTATCTTTTTAATAATAATATCATATAGTTGATCATAACTTTTATCAGACTTCAAAGTCAATTACCTTGCCTGGGTATATGCTTCCTGAGGGCAAGGACCATACTCCTCCTGATCATGACTATATTCGCACTCCAGCTCAGTGTCTGGTACAGCAAGGGTATTCGATAAATATATGGAAGTAATAATTCCTTTGCAAATTACAAACCACAGTATACAATAGTGGAGGCCAAGAAAGTGATTCTCTCAGGTTGGGTTCACGAGAAGTAGAGCCTGAGGTAAGGGCTTATGTGAAAGTGATTAGTAGGAGCTATTTCTGGGAAAAACCTAAACAAGGAAGCAGGACAAGGAAAGGAAGGAAGTCAAGCAAGGGTATGCTATCAAGTAATGGGCCACAGGGAAAATTCTGGAAACACTATAGGATACTTCTAAGTTGTTCAATCAGTAGCCAAGGAAGCTGGAGTATTTGTCCTCTCCACCAGGCAGGCAGAAATTAGAAGGCTGAGTTTGGGGGAGTGTAAATTCTCAGGCACTTCTGGCTTTCCATGCACACAGGAAAAGCAGGTTCTGACAGCTGAAGGGATATCAGCCAACAAGGATATACAGGTGCTGGCTGTTGAGAGGGAAAGCACGCCCACCGGGAGCAGGTGTGCATGAAAATGGTCTCAGCACAGAGCTCTCAACACATGCTATAGTCATTATTATCTAAATGTAGACATGGAAATTTCCTCCAGGACCCTGGATCATTCAGACCATCCAGAGATCACTCATAGACCACTCCTGCAAAACCAAATGGCCCTGCCTAAACCTAGAGTAGGAAGAGTGAAAGGGATGGGGCCAAATTTCAGAGAAAGCATTCTGATTATGGGAAAGTTGTCACATTCCCCTCAGTTATGGAAACCAGGTTCCTTCAGTGGGAGTCGTGGGATCACGAGAATGTCTACAATGATGAAGTTCAAGTTTTAAGGCAAAGGATCCACTTATTCTCCCACAGAGTAAAAACCCTTGCTTTAGAGCAAGAGGACTATGTAGCATAAATAATCTCTGCCAGAAATATGAAAATTTAATATCTTCACTCTTTGAAATCAATTTCACTTCCTAGGGTATATTGATCCCTTGGTCATCATGTTAAAATGCAGATTCTAATTTAGCAGGTCTTGGTGGGATAGAGTCCATATTTTTTCCATGCTCCCAAATAATACTGATATTGGTAGTTCAAAGCCTACACTTGGAGTAGTGAGGTTCCAAAGGACACTTAAAAATAAAAAAATACCCACAATACAACAAAAATCAGTGCAAAAAGAAACCTAAATATGACTTGAAGTTTATAAAGAAAGGCATACAAAGGAGGCTGCTACCTCCTCTTCTTTTAGCTTTATTCAATGTCCTAGGGAGATCTGATATTCTTGTTTCTCAAAAGAGGAACTTTAAGAAAAGAGATTCTCAGGTAACCATTAAAATATGAAGTTAAAAGCCACTTAGTGGACCATCTGCTAATCTGTTCCCTGCGCAAATGGCCAAACTGAGTTATTAAGGTTATAATTTAGCAAATTGTGTTTTGTAGTCTCCATCTGCCAGGCCTCAGAACTTGGAATGATGCAAAACATGCCTTGGGGTTTGCCTTCTTCATTGGCTCATGTGGACTGGATTGAAGGCTATTTTCATAGGAGTTACTTTGCTCTCTGACTCTGTTACCAGAGAATAAATCCTGCATCATGGTAGTGGACCTCTGTAGCTGTGCCTGGGTTAATAGGTATTCATTATTCTGGGTAATTAAGTATAAAAGAGGAAATATGACCATATGCCACATATTATTCCTAGTTCCTCTAAATACTCCCACTCCTAAGCCCACTTGCTGGTTTTCATCTCTCACATAAAAATTGATCATAGTGGGTTGAGCCACATCTATTATACATGGAGAGGACAGCTATGCCTATTTTTCCCAGAGGCTCTACTCAGAAATGTATTTATATGAGAATGGAAGGGCATTGAAGTCATCTAAAGTGGGGAGAGATAAAGCGAACCAATCATGACCCATGGATCTGAACAGATGAGCCTAATGATTTGGTTGGGGAATATTTTGGATTGTGTCAACTAGTCCCACTGTCTACTACCATCTAAGGGTGAGAACTATGTTTCCGAGAATCTTCCTTCCTGTATGAGTCTGGACCAAAATTTTCCAAGGGCAGGTATTCCTGTAAAATTTACAAGGTGGAAGTAAAATGGAAGCTGTATGCCATAGAGCTCACAATTATGAGCTTTGTGAAATGCAGTGGGTTTTGCTGATTCAGCACCTTCACAGATGTCTTCACAAGTTCCCACTTTGGTGACCAGAATGGTGGCTTCTGGTCACTATTGTTGGACTTGTGAGTAAGAGCTCTCCTGCCCATGTGGTCATAAATCCACCCAAACATTTAAATGTTTTGAATATTCAAGTTCATTAGAAACCCAATAAATTTAAGAAATCTTGTGACAATCCAAGTTTAGGACCAGAAGTATTATAGATTGAGTTCCTGGAAAGGCAGAGCCTGAGATGGAGGTTAGTGGACAAGATGTTTACTAAAGAGTACCTGTGGGATCAACACCTGTAGAAGGGAAGGAAAGGAAGCAGAAGTGGGTAAAAGGTAAGTCAACTGCAATGCAGGTCCAAGAAAAGCTGTGATCAATTCCACAAGGAAGTCTAGAGGGTATAGGTCCCTTTATAGTTGTGGCAAGGTCTTAATATACCAGCATCAGTCATTGGGTATGAGCCACTGCAGGAAGGAGAATGAACTTGTGTGAAGCAGGCCCCAAAGAGGATGCCAGTGCTCCCAGGAGCCGAGACAATGAGTGATTTCTTAAAGGGAGATCTAAGTGACACTTTACAGAGGAGCTTACCCCAAGAAGTAAGTGGGTCTGTGTTCTAAATCCATGCTGGAGCTGGAGTTGGGGGGAACACAAGGAGAATGAGATTTGCGATAGAGGGGGCAACATGCTTAAAGGCTTGACATTTTGCAAAACAAATAGTCCTATTTGACTAAAGCATGAGATAAAAGATACTTGATCACATTCCAGAAGGACAAGAGATGATTCTTGGGAATTTGGGATCTGGATTGAAATGTTGAGCATGTCTGTGGTCAATTTGTTCGTGGGGACACTGGGGTAAAGGTTAAGCTTTTCTGGAGGACAACCCAGAACATCAGCCTCATCTTTGTCAACTCCAAGCTTGCCACATCACTTCATATTTCCCAGTTCTTTCTGCCAGAGAGTGCAGTAAAGATAGGATCACTACTCTTGGTGAATTTTGCCAAATTCAATTTGTTTTTTCATCTGCTTAATCAGCTGCATGTCTCTGACCTTGTCCTTCCCGATGGTGACCACTCCAGAATGTGGCTCTACAGTGGCACTTTCTCAGTGCTTGCTGAATGTCTTTGATTTATCTTGGGCAGACTCCTTTTCTCTCTCAGATACTTTCCTTTCGCTTTTTCTGACAACCACGCTGACTTTTAGTTAAGGATATTTTCCCTTGATGCAGTACAGGAGGTCTCACCCCTTGTGATGTAGTGCCTTTGGATTCACATAGGCCTGGACCAGATTCCCAGGAGTCTAACTTCCTTTCTACTGATGTGATCTTGGGCAACTTCCCTAACTTCTCTGAGTCTTAGTTTACTGATTTGTAAGATAGGAAAGGATGTTACAGAGATGAAATAAAGCAGGATAGGTTAATTTTCCTTTCCTTTTTAACCAGGGGTTTTAGAAACTAACCCTGAACTTGAGCTAGGTGAGGAGGAACTCTCCATTTTTTGAGAGTTATTGGGTCCTGCCGCTTTTGTCTTGCTTATTTCTCTTCTCCCAATGGCCATTGGCAGAGCTCAGCTCATTTTTTCTGTTGGTGCTCATATTACCAGTTTTCTGACATTAATCCTAGCTACATCACTCAGCTGGCTTTGTTCCCTGGTCCAGTCCTGCTAACAGGATTACTTTAGGCATTTCCTAATCTTGATGTGTGATCAGTAACTCTAGACACAAGCAGCACTAACCATCCAAATGAGACAGGCACTATCCAAGTAGCACTTCAGGTCTTGTGGAAAGAGAGAGAACATGTTTATATTCTGTGGCCAGATAGGCCATGATGGTTCTAATTGGCCCTCCTGAGTGTTCTTACAGGCTAATGTTCTTCAGAGTACTGCAGAATTACAGGTCTAATTTAATTTCCCCCCTGATCAGTTTACAGATTTTTATAAATGCAGTCTGGACAGATCAATGTTAATAGCCACTGGTGTTTTGAAACTAGACAAGTGGAACAAACAAACTAGAGCTTTACTTTTCAGGGGCATGTTTTAGAGTTCCCAAGCACCTTCCAGAGGCTGCTGAAGCAGCAGCTGAACCTTACCCCTGGCCACTTGTATTAGTCAGGGGTCTCCAGAAAAACATTACTCATTAGTGGATAATTGATTGATTGATCATAAGGAAGTGATTCACAAGATTATAGAGACCGAGAAGTCCCAATATATGTAGCTGGCAATCAGGAGACCTAGAAGAGCCCACAGTGTGAGTTCCAGTCCAAAAGCCAGCACGTTCAAGACCCAAGAGATGAGCTTATTTTTCATTTTGGATCCAAAAGCAGGGAAGACCAAGATTCTAAATCAAATAGTCAGGCAGGAAGAATTCTGTCTTACTCTCTTTTTTGTTCTACTCAGGTCTTCAGTTCCTTGAGTGAGGCCCACTCACATTAGGAAGAGCAATCTACCTTACTCAGTCTACAAATTCAGATGTCAATCTTATCTAGAAATGCCCTCATAAACATCCCTAGAGTAATATTTGATTGAATTTCTGGGTACCTTGTGGCCCAGTGAAATTGACAAAAAATTAGCCATCCTCTTGCCCCACCTACACACTAGTAGTGGCAATTACTTCTGGAAACTTTGGTCCAATGACAGAAAGCTTTTGCCTTAAGTTGAGGGTGGGTTAAAAGGACACATACATTTCAGATGCTCTTCTCTAATTAGAATTTGACATCATTTGCACAAGCCTTCCTGTTAGCAGGAATGACTAATGCTTACCAATAGAACTAGTCAATGTTGTTTTCCTGCTTTCATGTCTACTGTGGAGACCGCATATTGTGAGTGATTAGGAGTCAACTGACTCATTCTCATCATAAATATAATGATCGCTGTTTCTTTGGAAATTATCTCTGTTAGAATAGCTTTTGTTTGAAATTGGGAAATGTGGTAGATTGCATTAACGGGCCCATCGTTCATCCCTTTCTGTATCCATGTCCTTTGTCCTTCACTTTGCTATTTCCCTCATTAAAGAGGCAGAGTCTCTTTCCCCACCCTTTGAATCTTTTACCTCATCCATGTGGGGACTTGTTTTGCCCAATAGAATGAGGTAAGACTGGTGATGCTCTAGTTCTGAGCTTGGGCCTTTACAGGCTTGTGGTGTTTTTGTTAGCCCCCTCAAGAAGGACATACACAGGCCATCTCCCAGGTCCCAGGAGTGGATGAAGTTACGTGAAGCAGAGGTACATGTCTCCTAAGGTACTTGGCCTAGTGCATCCTAGAGCAGAATTTCTAGGTGACCTGCAGACACATGAGCAGAGCAGCAAACCTGGAGATGTATGAGTAAGTCCAGGCAAGGTTGGCTGACTCTTGGTCTACCCATTATCATATGAGTTATATTAATAAATGAATGTTGTTCTAAGCCAATCAGTTTGGGGTGGTATGTTATTCAGCAATAGCTAACTGATGCAGAAGGGTTACTTTACACTCTGTGCCCTAGGAGTGAGATTTTGAGTTGATGCGTAATAGTTAATTTATTTTCCTTCCATATTGCTTTAGAAACATATCTCTCATCCTGCAATTTTTGGTCAGTTGTGGCACAGACTGCTGCTCAACCAACAGCTTTCTCTCTCTCCCACTTTCTCCCCCTCCGTGTGTGTCTATTTTTTCCTCCAATTTTTGCGCACAAATACTAGTTTGTAAGGCAGTTAGGTGTTGCCATGCCATGTGATGATTTCAAGCCAATGGAATTTAAATTTCTCTACCAGGCCTGTTCATAAAATCACACAAGTGCCTCTCTCTCTCACCAGTTAAATAGGCACACTGAGGAAAACTTGCTCTTTTGCTTTTACAAGCATGTCTGAATTAGGGCATTGTTAGGGTAAGCTGACCCTTTTCCTAATACTTCTGGTTGTTTTGAAGTTGGGAAGGAGGTGAGGCTAATATATTTTGAAACGTGACAGTATGAGAAAAGATTTTTGTACTTTATATATATTTTGTTCAAGATGTACTTTTTAAAAAAATTTTTTTATTTTGAGTAAGGTTGCCAAAACTGATTTTGATGCCATGATAGGTACAATGACACAAAATCAAAGCACTTTCCTAAGTTACTGTGAGCCAGCCTGGATTTGCTTTTCTCTCCACCTCTGCAAGATCTCAAAGTGCTTCTCAAGGGGGATTCTGTTTCCTATCAAATACAGCAGACTTGACATTCACTGGATTGTCACAAACAGGTGCATTTGGAAGATAAGCCCAGTAGTGGTTCATTTTTCTCTCTCCTATTTGGATGCCGCCCCTCAATGAAAGTGGAAAACTTCCTCTGTCTTTATTAACAAAAGGCCTGTTTCCTGCCGTCCCCTCTGCATTAGAAAACACCAGATATGGGTGAGGCAGTGGGAGGTCCAATTCAGTTCTAGGCTGGTTGGTCATTGGAAAGCAGTGAAAAGGAGTCTGAAAACCCAGCTTCCCAAAGAATCCCAAACAAAGGCTTTGTTTTCTTAACTATAAAGCTACGTTATTTTCTCACCAAATACAGTAACGGTGACTTCCAGTTAGAGCTGCAAACTAGGACTCTCAAAACCTCAAAGCTGAATTGTGTATGCGTGTATGAAGGTAATGTCAGGCTGTCTTTGTTCATTTTCTGTCAATATTACAGAGTACCGCAGACTGGGTAATTTATAAGGAAAAGAAATTTATTTGGCTTATAGTTCTGGAAGCTCACTTTTATAACAAAGCCACTCCCGTGATAACTCCCTTGATAATAGCATTAATTGACTCACAAGGGTGGAACTCCCATGACCTAATCACCTCTTAAAGTTTCCACCGTCTCAACACTGCTGCTTTGGGTATTAAGTTTCCAGCCCATGAACTTTGGGGAATATATTCAAACCCTCTCATGAGGTCACCATGACTTTGTAATTACAGTAACTGTACTCCACTGGAAATGAAAGGATGCATTATGCTATGTGAATTGGAATAATGTACAGTAGGCTTTTTATATATATTATTTAAAAAGTTCATACTCTTCCAATACCAGAATACTGATCTTTTCGCATGATGCTCTTTTTATAAGGACACAAGTTGTGTAGGATTGGGGGCCCCTCCTACTTTGGAATGGCTCATCTTATTACATCTGCAACATCCCTATTTCCAATAAGGCCACATTTGGAAGTACTCTGTTTTAGGATTCCAATGCATGAATTCAACCCATAATAAGTAGCACCTATCCCATTAGGCTACTGTGAAGATTAAATAAAATGATGTCTGAAAAATCTTATCGTGGACTAGGATGAAGTGCCACAATTCAGAAATGTTTTTTCTTATCATTATTGTTGAGAATTTACATTTCCTTGACTAGAAATGACAGAAGATACCAAAGGTTTAGTTATTTTAACAGAAGTAAGCTGGTTGGCGTCTCTCTCATCAATCTTAACTTCCCACCCTTTCTGCTGCTCTGGGTCAGCAAGAATAGTCAGAGATGGCCAGGGACGGTTCTATCTGGGGCATTACAGTGAGAAGTGGCAGACGTTCAAGAGGCTGCGATCCTTTCATTGATTACTTCTCTGAAGGAGATATATATGACATAACCATTTGAGATGAAAGCCACTTCAGACTTGGTGAATTGATTTCTATTTGGCTCCCATGGTACATGACCTTGAGTGGATTAACCACTAAAAGTCCTTCTAGGAAATCACAAGGCTGGAAAGAAACTTAAACAAAAAATTTTATTCCAATAAATGTATGCAGGCCCACAGCCACACGACCCCAGACACATAAGAATCAATTTTATTTCAAAGGAAGTCTACAGAGGGAGATTTTGTAGCCTCTCTCATTGTCAGCAAATATTGAATTTAATCTACATCCCTCAAGCTTTCGTTTAAATCCATGTTTTGTTTGTTTGTTCCCAGTGGACAAACAGAATAACTGGTCATTGTAAGTTAAATGAGTTATTCAAATACTCAAGTTGTTTCTTCTGGTTTTGGGGTCCACTCTATTTTTACACTGCTGACTATCAACTCAGTTGAAATTTATATGTGTGTGTGTGGTATTTGGAGGGGGTTGCACATTTTCATTTCCAGGCCTAAACAATTCTCCCCTCTCTTAGTATTACTTTCCCCTCTGGCCCATAGACAATTTCCATTTGGACACTTCACCAACATGTTACTCTAAACAAGGAGCTTGGATAACCCATATTAGTGCCCTAAATCCTAAGCAGTTTTTCGCCCTTCTCAGATTCCTATCACTGTAGTGAGGGCCTTTTCTCTTCTCTTTTGTGCTGCAAATTGATCCACAGGTGCTGCAAATTCTTCTATTTTCCCCTTCTTTCATTTCTTTACTATTTCCACACTCAGTGCTAAAGTCCAGGGATTGTTTCTGCACCCAGGAGATAGCTCCTGACGTTCCTCAAACTTCTCACTTTCCTATAATACTTCTCACAACAGGGAAAAAAGTACGTCTTCTTCCAGAATCCTGGCTTGCCACACAAGTAAAACTTCCAAAAGCAAGATTATCCAATTTCTCCTCACCAACAAAACAAACTAGCTCAATCTTTGAGTTCAATAACTAAGGAACTATTTATTGATCACTTCTCATTTTCCAGGTTCTGTGCTAAGTGCTGGGGAGGAAGTTGATGATGAAGAAGGCACTGTCCTAGTTTTCTTGTACGTGTGACTCATTTGTTCTCCTATTCAGTCCCATGCAAATGCCATTGCCCACACTAGAAATGACCTTCTTTGTCCTCTCTGAGAGATTGTGTCATTCACTTCTAAAATTCATTTTCTTCTTAAAGTTTTCTTGAACTAAATACTTTAGGCTGCTTAGATTACTGCAGCCACAGCTAGCTAGCCCCTATTCTTAAAATATTTGTATAGCTGCCCTTACTACGATGTATGTGTTATGAATGCAAATGATTCCTATTGCAGTCAGCCCTTCATATTCATGGGCTTTGCATCTGTTGATTCAACCAGCTTCAAGGGGAAAGTATTTTGTGTGTGGGGGGGAATCCAGTGAAAAATAACAACTCCATCCAGGTAAATACAAAAGATGTAAAGTCTTCATCAGTTTTTATGGCCTACTAGAGGAAAAACAATTAAATTCAAGGGGGGGAAGGAGCTCAGTAAGCTCCCACCTAATGGGTACAATGCAGGCCTATATGGCACACCCCCTGGGTGAAGGACTCAAATACAACTTGGACTTTTCCTAATAAATGAAACAATGTAACCTAATTGTACCCCTATGTTAATCTGAAATTAAAAATACATAACAATACAGACAATAAAAAATAAAATATGGTAAAACACTTGTATACATAGCATTTATATTGTATTGATGTTAAAAGTAAGCTGAGTGTTTTGAAGTACATAGGAGGATGAGTGTAGATTATATGCAAATGCTATGGCATTTTATAAAAGAGTCTTTGAGCATCCTTGGATTTTGGTATCCATGGGGAATGCTGAAACTGATCCCCCACAGATATCAAAGGATGACTCTGTTGGGTTTTCTCAATTACAAGCCCAACAGAAGTGAGGACAATTGCCTAATATGTCCTAATAATAATGTGCTCTTCACCTTTTGGAGATTGAATTATCTTACTATATCTGTCAGGTCTGGTCAGGAAAAATAAACAATTAGCTGTTGCAACAGAGAGTATTTAATATAATGAATTGTTAACCTGGTTCGGAGATCTAGAAAAGAAAATGGGGATTTGAGATATTTTAGAAGTTGTAACTGCTGGAAGCTGTTTCTAGCCTCAGGACTAGGGAACAATAGGAAGAGGTTGGGATGGTTAAACATTAGGAACTCAGAGGGGGGAGAGCACCTCAGCTGGGGCTGATAGCTCTAAGAGAGCAAATGTTACTGCCACGGTAAAGAAACTGATGCTGACAACAACAGTGACCAAATAGGACAAGCAAGTCCCCCTGCCTCTTCCATCCTCACAGCCTCCCTTGCCTGTCCCTCCTGGCAGAATCTAATAGAGAGCATCTGGGCTAACAGAGACGTACTCACTACTAGCTCTTGCTGACTCAGAGAACAGGACAGAGCAGGGCAGGTTTGGAGCTGACAGAATAGCATTATAACCACAGGTCACTTCCGCAAATTCTCCAGTGCAGCACGGGCCATGGCAATCTAAATTTTCCGACACTTAAAATGCATCCCACCTTCCCACCCCTGACCGTAAAGCATTTTCTGTGTGTTTTACTCACCCAAAGAAATTCATCATGTTTGTGCTTTTTAGAAAATGAGGGCAATGTTCAAACTCAGCACCCAGTAGGAAACTCTCAGAATTTGTTAATGCAATTTTCATGTGTTCTCCAAAGCAGTGGCACAGAGGGGCATCCCACAAAACTTAACCTTACCTACTACACTACACCACACAGATAACCCCGTGCTAGGCAGGCCTGGGAGAATCTTATTACCTTGTTTCAGTGAGCCTGAGACCAGATATCATAAGCCAAGCAACAAAGAGAAAATGCATGCTTTTCTGCTGAGCTGAAAGTGGCTGTTGGAGAATTTCACTGAGACTTAATTTGCTGGAAGGCCTTTTCATCTTTATGCTGTGTTTTGAGGGGAGATGATGATTGTTTATTCTTTGTAATTTATTCTATTTCTGCTTATTTTCTGCTCCGAAGACTGCAGCTTTCAATTATGTAGGTAGGAGGTCTTCAGATTACTTTTTAAAAGACTTCTTTTCTTAGTACAAAAGGGATATATGTTCATCGTAGATAATTTGTAAAACAGTCAAGCAACAAGAAAAGAATGAAAATCACCTATAATCCTGCTTCCCAGAGATAGCCACTGTTACTGTTGTGAACATTGCGTTACATATCATTCCACACGAACATGTAGATACATGCGTCTCTTTTATATATACATTTATACTTGAAAATAGATAAAGGTAGTATACGTACTACTATAAACAAGTGATAATTCCTTCCTGCTTGTCTTAGTCTATTTTCTGTGCTTATACCAGAATGCCTAAAACTGGGTAATATATAAAGAAAAGAAATTTAGTTTTTTACATCAATGGAGGCTAAAAAGTCCAAAGTCAAAGCTACATCTGCTGAGGGCCTTCTTGCTAGTGGGGGACTCTTTGCAGAGTCCCAGTGGTGCAGGGCATTACATGGCATGGGAGCTGAGCATGCTAACATGCTAGCACAGATCTCTTTTCCTCTTACAAAACCATCTGTCCTACTTCTGCTTCCTTTCCCTCCCTTCTACAGGTGTTGATCCTGTGGGCGTGCTTTAACAAACATCCTGCCCACTAAACTCCATCTCAGAGTCTGCTTCTTTAGGAACTTCATCTATGATAACCTATTAATTTATTAATCTATTTATCTGTAAGTGGATTAATACATTCTTGAGGCAAAGCCCTGGTGGACCCAATTACCTCTTAAAGGACCCAGCTGTCAGTAGTATTGCCATCTTGGGGATTAAATTTCAACATGGGTTTTGGTGGGAACAAATATTCACATAGCACTGTCTGTTTTTTAATCTTTCATCTAACAATCAGGTTGCTTCTGTACTAAAATTTCTAAATTGGTCTCCGTAGTAAATATATCTCCATTTAGGCCTCCTGGTTACATCTTAGGCTACAAAGTAGAAATGATTACACATATGTATTCATTCCTTAATTGCATACAAAGATTTGCTTCAATGTTTGTCTATATATCTCCACCATGATTAGTATCTTAGAGAATCAAGCAATATGTAGATGGTTGAAAATTTTCACAAGCACGAATTATTCACAAATTGGTTTTAGATTCTCTTTTATTGGTCAAGATTCTACCTACTTCTACTCGTGACAAGGTTTCCTTCAATTGGGGGCTGTATTGGGCATAAACAGTGAATCAACAGGTAAGATCAAGTTTTGATAACTTATCTAAATGGTAACAGGCCTGTCTTCCTGTTTCTGTTCATTGTAGTTTTATACACATAGAATTTCACTCCACGTATCGCCCGTAGCTATGTAGATCAATACTAAAATTAATTATTATGAAGAGGAAAAGGAAAAAGGCCAAATTAATTGAAATAATAAATTCCTTAATCTAATATATCCAAATATTATCAATGAATAAGAACTATATTATTGAAATATTTTACATTATTTTTCTCCTATCGAGTCTTTGAAAATGGTGGGTTTTTTTTTTAACTTACAACACATCTTAATTGGAGTATTAAATTTGCACCAGGGGCACTTGATCTGAATTTAGATTTAATACAATTTTTAGTTGAAAAAGTTGATTCATCTACTCAAGTTTTTCCAAGTAGACTTAAAATTTTTTCAATAATTGAATCAAGTACCAAAAACTCATCTTCCTATAAGATTTGCATCCACATTGATAAAATCAGCTTATTGTTTTTAAAAGAATTGATTCCATGAAGGCTATCTGTAACAGTACGATCAAAATATTTCTGAATGTATATGAAGCACATCGTGCCCTATGATTGCACCAATGTACACAATTATGATTCAATAAAATTATTAAAAAA